>JAFBJT010091347.1:10000-11033 GCA_016785325.1 Chascanopsetta lugubris | reverse complement strand
GTCTCTTGTGGGGACCAGCTCACATGGGTTTTTCTGGACATTTTCGACCCGTCCCTCGCCCAAGCAGCTCAATCACCTCAATTGTTCCAGTGCAGCAAGACTCCAACTCGACGTGCCTGGATGGTTACCGCCCCTTTAGCACTCATCAACATAATGAAACGCTTCGAGTGACCAGTCCTGGCACACGTGAAGAACTGCCTCCCCACCCACACTGGACCCGGACCAGTTTGCCCACCGCAGCCATTGGAGCACAAAGGACGTGGTCTCCACCGCACCGCACTGTGCTCACGCATCTGGACAATAACAACTCATGGGCACAAATGCTGTTTGTTGATTTTAGCTCAGCATTGAACAGTGTCATCCGCTCCAGGTTGATGACTAAACTTGGAAATCTGGGCATTAACACCTCCCTCTGTCCCTCTTTAGAAAAAAAACATCTCCCGAGATGGACCCCAGCATCTTAGGTGAGGAGGAGAATTAAAGTTTGAATGAATGAAGTTTATTTTAATTGTCGTTTTTCGTGGAAATTAGATGAATTAAATGATATGAATCAAAAGGAGTAAAATGAAATACTGGGGACCCCTGTCTCCTCCCTTCAAAATTGTGTAAATGGTACAGCCCTTCCCTGACCGGCGCTGGGGGGGATATTGAAGCCTGGAAGTGAGGAGTGGTAGAAAAAAAAATTGCTCCTGCTTTCTTTACTTGCCATTGATGCTGCATGTGCCAATGACTGCTGTTTAGTTTAGTTTCGTTTTAAGATAAAAAATTTTAAAAAGGAAGGGGTGGTGAAGCTCTCCGCCAAACTATATAGGAGTCATTCTGGACAACGGACACACTGTCACTATCAGTTGACACCAGGCATAAATATGTAGTTTCATATTTTAGCAATATCATTAAATCATCTATCCGTCGATTCTGCAATATTCGCAAGATCACATTTTTCTTAAGTTACATTGATTTGACTGTGGTATTTAATTGTTTGATTCTTTTTTTCACTTTTCTTGCATCAGCTTGTTAATTTGGTCATTTCTGT
>JAFBJT010091347.1:0-5000 GCA_016785325.1 Chascanopsetta lugubris | reverse complement strand
CAGTCCCTAAGAACCTGTTTGTTTTTCCATTGGCAAGGAGCCAAGTCGGAGCCACATCATTATGTAACCGCCGGTGAAATGGTGACTTTTTAGATCGGCCACTGCCACTGCATTCCAGCTTTGTCCTCAGGTCCCCTGTGGTTCTTTTTAAGCTCTTTTTCAACGTATCAATCAGTCAAAAAATCATACAAGTTGGAAACAATCTCATCCACCTTGGTGGGTTAGTGATCTGAAATATATATGTTGTAAGTTCAGATGCTTGTAGATGTAGATGTCAGATTTGACGGAACATGCCTTGAATATCTCCACTGTTGGCTGTGGAAAATGAAAAATAGGTTGAATAGTTTGGTGCTGATGTTGTCAAAACATCAGGTGGAGAAATAAGCCTCTGATGTGATGATTTTGTCCTGTGGGACAAGGCAAACCCATTGCTTTGGTTTTAAGAAGCAACTTTTCTCGTTAGTTTCGCTAATTTGTATTGCTATATATTCCAAGTTTAGATCATCTTGTACTTCCTTCAATAATTGATTTGTACGACCTAGTTTCAAGTTATAAACATCCACGATGGTCCCATAAGCCGACCATATCTTTCACATGAGCTTGTTACTTACCACAGATTTTATGAGGGACAGATTTGAAACGGAGGGATTTAGGCCGCTGGAACTGGGTAGGGCGAATGTAGGCTATATAAATGAAATTTGATTGATTTATTGATTGATGTAAGTGGTTTGACACCGACCCAAATTCTGTCATGCCCACTACCTGTTTAAGCCATGCAACTGACAGCAAAATGCCTTTAAACATTTAGAGGCTTCAAACTAAAAAAATAGAAAACATTCCAATTCCTCCGTTGGCTCCAACTGCTCATATAGGTAAGAACGTGATAAAAATCCAAAAGTGCTTTCTTACAAGCTGGCATACTAGAAGGATGACCAATAAAACATAAAGTTTGAGAGGCCAAAAGTTGGCAATTCATTATCTCATCTTGTGGCTTGAAATATAAACTTAGTTTGGTTCTTGTGAGGTTGGGAGGCTCAGGAGAATGATCTGATTTCACTCAACCCACAACTCTGATCAGACAGTTGGTTCTAGAGGAGATTTTGTTATCAAATTATACAACCAACATATAGGAGAGTAACACAAGATTTTGTGTTTCACGTACAAATTGAATTGGTCATTTTTGTCTATGAGAACCCTTTTTGTTCTCATGAATGTTCTCTGGTGTTAAAACAGAAACCAATTGTGAGGAGGCCTCTGTACAATACAGCATTGTAAGAGGCAGTTGTTTTTTTTCCTAAATTGTGATTGTCATCATCTTCATTATATTATAACAAAGGGACATTTCACACTGACTGGTCTCTACTCGTAGATGACAACATTGACTCATACACCTCCACTAGAAGTTGCATGGACACTGTCAACACCACAAGACAGATCCACACTCCCTGACAAGCTGTGGACGAGTTTGGACGCCAAAGAAGAAGGAGGATTGAGGGGAACATCAACGAGCATGGCAAGGGATACAGCTCATTACGAACCCATGAGGTGATGGTGATTGCAGAGACTGTTCCTGCATCAGCAAAAGAGGACCAGCCTCTCGTTCTTCAGCCTGCTGAGGCACTTAAAACACTTCGCACACATTATTTGAAGGCTTCTGGTTGAGATGAAGACTTCTGCAAGACTGTGCCATGGAGCTGTCTGAGGTCACACTCAGCACATCTGTCCCCACCTGCCTTAAAACATCCAAAAATAGTGCCACTACCCCAACGGGCTGTAGTAACTGGGCTAAATGACACCGGTCCTGCAGTGATGAAATGCTTTTAGGGACTGGTACTGAAATACATCAAGACTGATATCCCCTCCACTCTAAACCCCCACTGATAAGCATACGGATCAAACAGATCAACGGACAATGGCATCCTGAACACCCCGACCGCACTGCTCTGCCCTATCTGGAACCAGCAGGCACATAATGCGAGCCTGTAATTTGTGGACTACAGCTCTGCATTCAATACCACCTTACCCAACAGACTCGTCCACATTCAGTCAAGACGGGCCCCCACCACTTCTCTTCCCTGTCCCTGAGGTGCTCCCTGTCGTCTCTGTACACATATAACCACATGCTTAACCCACAACACCAAAACCATCATTACATTTGCTAATGGTACAACAATGGTGGACAGGATCAGCAGGGCTGGTGACGCAGCATATAAGGAGGATGTTCAGTGCGAGACGAACTGGCGTGCCGTTAACCGGGCTCGAAGAGGTCAATATTGACTTTAGGAGGGAAAAAAAAAAAGACAACCACCGGTCGCTGGTGATAAATGGCAGGGGAGTGGAGAGAGATTCCTAAGGCACACACGGATGTACGGGTTGACCTCACATTGACACATAACACCAAGTGTCTGATCAGGACAGCACAGCAGCGGCCACACCGCCTGAGAGCTCTCTGGAAGATTATCCTGTCACAACAATCCCAACATTGAAAGTTTTGGGCATTGTTATTTTGCAGCCTGCCAAGTTAGCACTTATACTTCTCCTGTTTTACATGAACATTTAACTCCCCAACATTTTATTTTTTTACGTTGATGCTTAAATTTGCATATGATTTCGATGATTGATTTTTTTTGGAGCCAACTTAAATGTAGCAGTGCAACACTTCAAAAAAAAACCCAGAATCATTCAAGTTACTGAGGCTTCAATGTTTTTGAGACATTCTTTCTCACTTTTCTTGAATTTTGTGAAGTTGAAGATTAAGCCACTCAGAGCCAAGTGTGGCCTCTGCTCAGCACCGCGGCGACGAGCTGAATGTCCGATCCTCCACTGTGCCGCTCCGAGGGCTTTCCTGCCTCCGATGCCTTCTAGCTCAGACCATGGCAGAACCACCGTTTGCCAGACAACTAATGGCATCCACCTGGGCTATGCCCCAAGCTCCATCACTTTGGGTCTTTGGGTCTGAGGCTCATCTGCAGCGCCCATTGTGTCAAGCCAACACGGCATGACACAGTGGACGGAGATCCTTTGGACTGAGAACTTAGTCTTAAAAAATATGATCATCATTGTAATTATTGTTTCTGTTGTTTTGTTTTGTTTGTTAATTGTTAACTTCTGAATTAATTATGTCAAAATTACCGACAGATTGAATAAAATAAATGACTAATGATCATATAATATGAACAATACACACGTACAAATCATTTGTGACGGTGTTTTCCGTCAATCAGTGTACTCAAACAGTAAAGACTGCGTGTGAATAGAGCCAGAGAGGCATTTCAAAGGTTCACAGTGACTGCTGTTGCCTTCTAAATGGCTGCATTGATAGTGTTTCCTGGAGGCTGGACTTGGAAAACTAAGCACACACTCAGACACACACACACAGAGACAAAAGTATACACAGTATATCCAAATGAAAAAAACATTGCTAATGTCCCCTACAACATCCAAACATCTCAAATAAACTGAGAGGGAGCTGTCGGTGCTGACAAAAATGGATTTTCTGTGTAAGTTTACTTTTACAAAAAACCTTTTGGCCACAGATGAACATCAGAGTAAAAAGATACCAGTGAACAGTTTCAAAAAAGCCAAGGGGAGAATCAGACACAGCAAGTTCAAAAGGAAAGGTGCTTTATTACTTATATGGGAACATTACGCTGTGAGAATGTGACAAACAAAGATATTTCTTTACAAGACTAGCTTTGAACACACTTAACCCTGCTTGTTAATAATACCCTATAATAATAACATTATAAATGATTATATAATAATGATGTTATTTTATATATATACTCACTACTACAAATTGTTGACACATTAAATTGATATAAATACACATAGTAAATCATATCCAGCAAAAACACAGTAAAAACACACAGCAAAAACATCAAATGAATAAGACCAACATATTAACTGCATTCAACATTTTATTCCTGCCTTAACTGTAAATTACTCTATTGCCCGTGAGTCGCTCTTTGACAGTCTTTTTCATTATTTCAGCTCTTTGTCAGCAGCTCACACTCAGAACACAATTTGTGACTGGAGGAGAAAATCAGAATGAATTAGGCCAAATAAGTGCAGTGTGGCACACGTCCCTCCCACCGGGCTTCTCTCAACACAGACAAGGCAACACACAGATTCTGAACATTTTGATGACATTTTAAAGGCCTTAAATTTTAGCTGTCTAACTATCAAGGTCAGTCCTCTAAGCTTTAAGATCTCCGTTTCTTTCTTTTCGTCTTTTGGCCGATACCGATGGCATTTTCCTAGGACTGTTTTCCTCCTTTTGTGTCCTGAAAACAAATAAAGCTTTTATTCCCTGAGTAACCAAATATTTTCAAGTTATCAAGCTTGTCATTAATCTTATTGTGAATGAACACTGTGGAATGGGAGTGCTGAGTTCACTCTATTACACAGGAAACAGAGTATTTATATCTTTACACTCCCAACACAGAACAGCTTGAGCCTGACTGACGCATGCTCGTCGTGTGTGTGTGTGTGTGTGTGTATGTGAAAGACAGCGTGTCTCGTCTCAGTTTAAAAGGGAGAGAGAGCGAGAGAGAAAGAGAGAGAAAGAGAGAGGGAGTTGCTGCAGAGTTTTACCTCCTCGACTTAGAGTGGCTGATGGGAGCTTTCCTCCATCAATCACTTGTGAGACCCAGGTCTTTGAACCTGCTCGTGTACGAGCGACACAATTTTTACTTCCAGTCTTTAAAAAAACGACACAAGTACTTGTCATTCTGACAGCACCGACACGTTCATTGACGGAAATATTTACTTTTGTGAGTTGAACTGGGGATTTTGAGCAAGGTTTTGCCAAGAAGTAGTTTCCTTCGGTCAGATTTTCGTCCACATAGAAGGAACAGCAGTGCAGGGTAATCAAAAATGAGGGGGGTTTGGGGGGGGGTTCTAATGTGTGTTCATTGGGTGCTGTCATTGTGAGTTAAAAGTTGGAAAGTTGGATTCTCAAATTGTGAGATGCTGTAATATTGAAGTGCGTGTTTATT
>JAFBJT010091341.1:34602-55372 GCA_016785325.1 Chascanopsetta lugubris | reverse complement strand
AAGCACAGAGCCACACAGGCAGTACACATGCAGAGGATTATTTTGTCTATTATTATTATTATTATTATTATTATTATTATTATTATTATTATTAGTAGTAGTAGTAGTAGTAGTAGTAGTAGTAGAAGTAGTAGTAGTAGTAAAGTGGTAGTATTATTAGTATTATCATAATGTCTTATATAGTATGATATTGTGTCACATCGTGTCTTATTATATATATATATTATACTATATTATATTATATTTTATTTTTTATTTTATTGTAGTTTAGGATTTTTTGAACAATATATCTCAAATGATCACATTGTGTATGAGTTTAATAATAATAATTTATACATCATTATAACCATAAGTCTGCTCTTTCACTTTTAATTTCTACAGATCAATCATTTACTGTACAGATGACATTAATTCTGTTATCAAATCAAAGTTTAAAGTTTTTCCATGAGAAGGAAAACTGTTATATCTATACTTAGGAATATTTTCTATCCTGTTGAAGTGACTGTATTTGACCATGAGGTCTGTTTTCAAGGTGACACCAGCAGAGTTGTAGCTGCCAGTCGCTCCAGTGTGACAGGGTGCAGAGCAGACAGGGCGCAGGTTAGAGGTGGAAAAGGTCGAGCTGGTGTGACTGTGACCACTCGGAGTATACGTTTCACAACCTACACACACACACACACACACACACACACACTCGAGCAAACACACACTCGACAACAGCCTCAGTTCCTCCATGGATCTGGAGTGAAAACACCATGTGACCCGGCTGATCAGGCCTGTGCTGACGTCATCTCCCCCCATGTTCCCTCTCTGTTCTCTCCCCTCCTCCCCCCGTCACACCCCTGTGGTGGGGTGGGTGTTGTCACGCCAGGAGCCAATGGCGTGGCAGCGCTCAGTCTTTGAAACGCAAGCGTGATAAATGAGGGAAATGTGTTGTAAAAGTGAGACGTTGACTGTGGGAGGGATTCAATTAAAGAGGCACACGTGAGAAAACACTGGTGGGTGACACAAGTTAGAGATGAATAAATAACACTACTCTTTTTTATTTGGTTTGATGACATGTAACGGCAGCTTTTGTTTTATGATGAAACTGACATGAGGTTCTGGGTAAAAGTGAAAGAAGGAAAATACAGAGGAGGTGGAAATTGACCCGTGGTGCAGAGTTCGAGGTCGTCTGATTGATACATGGTTAAAAAACAGGCTGAGGACCAAACATGAAGGAACATGCATCAGCTCCAGCTGAAGACCAAGCCTGTACATCATTTTTGTTATAAAAAATGACTGAATATGTATGTATATATATATATATATATACACATACATATACATACATATGTATATATGAAATTAGATATAATAAATTTTATAAATAGATTATTTTACATAGTATATAAAGTATACGTATCTTTTCCACCACACAAAACTCTCTACAGTCCAAGCTGCTAGCTCACACACACATACACACACACACACACACACACACAACCCAATGCACATGCTTCTATTTCTAGCCTTTTCTATTCATACACATTCTGTGCAGCCGGTTCAGTTTTAGCATCAGTGTCTTGGCCTGTAGGACACACTGGAACGAGAACCATAGAATGAGTTACCAACCTTTGTCGTCATGGTTACCCACTGATTCGTTTGTATGTTTGAATAATACATAATGTTTAGGTACCGAGTGAAATATTCAATAGGAGAAACAAATAGTAGCCTTATCTTATCATTCTAGGCTACTGTAAAAAAAACATGGTGGCTCCACAGGGCGACCTGCTCCTGGTGTCAGTATAAAGGGTTCATTCCAGGGAAATGACAACAACAATTCATACATTTATGTGATTGTACATTCATTCAAATATCCCACGTCCCATTCGCTCCCATACTGATGGACACAACTTCACCTAAAACTTAAACAATGCACCTTTAGAGATGCACTTCCTGGCTTGGTGCGACATGGCAGTCTAACCTTGACTTGGCTCCAGCTCTTCTGGCTCATCATGGTTTCTAATGATTTCTCTCTATGGAGCCAACACAGGAAGCTTAGAACCTGCAGCGCGATCATCCGAGCACATTAACCTGCACAACACCTACGCACTCTCTACGTATTTACTCACCCTGTGTGTAAAACGACACCTAAAACGGGCCGTAACCTGGTGTCTTGTGCAACCGCGTGTGTTTGTAGCCCACAACACGGAACGTGTATTTGTGCCTGGATCTAATCTTATCTCCCGAGCAGAGTCCACGGGTGTAAGCCCAGGTCACAGGGCCTTCGCTCAGAGCGGCTCAGGAGCCCTCGTCTCCCCTCTCTGTGCCGGGCGGAGCGGAGGCCGCCGTTCGCCGTCCGCCGTCACTGTGTCGGTGTGAAGTGACGATGAAGTGCCACGAGCGCGCGTTTTGGGGGTGTACAAAATGGCGGGTTTCACGGGAGCGCCGCGCAGCTCGGTGCGTCGTTTCAATGTACGACAGATGTTGGAGAGTCTCTTGTTCTTGTGTGAAAAGCTTTCTCTGCATGCGAGTGTGCAAAGTGTAACAGAGGCTGAGCTGATTGGCTGGTCAGAGGGTTGTACTCGGGCATGATACATGGCCCCTGCTCTACATCAAGACTGAGGCCTCTGATGAAAATTATCTCGGGCAAGCTGGTATGATAGATACACACAAATGCACACACACACACGCACACACACACACACACACACACACAAACACACACACACACACACACACACGCCCTGCCTTGCTCCAGCTGTCTCCTCAGTGCTCTCCAGCAGCACCCTGTTCACACACATGCTCACCATGTGTGACCTGCTGCCCTGGATTATGTGGACTCACTTGGTCACACATACACTAATTACACACACACACACACTCGTTACATAATCAAGTTTCCTGCGTACATCTTATCAAACGATGCAAATGCTTCGGTTGGGACTGAACTGTGTTCACACTATTTTGCGCAGATGTTGGTGGTTTCCAGAGTTTCCTGCACATCTGGATCTCATACATTTCTACTCTCACTTGCATAAGTACTCTCTCATGTACCAATAGAATGGTCAATTCCTGCTAAATGAATTGAACGGTTTTGCTTCTTTGATTATGTTTTGTCTTTTTTAAATTTTAAAATGCTATTGTGGTAAGTTGTGAACTTGGTATCTGCAGATAATCAACATTGCATTGTCGTGTTGTCACTCAGCCACGATATAGCACTGTGGTGCTATAGAGCGGATTCACTGACTTATGTAAACCTCTGTAAACCCTGTTATTTCCATGGGCACCTGTTAATGATTGTTTTGCTGACTGTCACAAACTATACCACGGAAATCACCAGTTCGACTACAACCGTCAACTTTGCTCATGGGGCAGGCTGATGACGCAAACACATCTTCTCATCTCCTCCCATCTGCCCCCCCCTCTCTCTCTCTTTCTCTCTTTCTCTCTCTCTCTCTCTCTCTCTTTCTCCCTCTTTGTCGCTCGCTCACTCAGGAGCCTGCTGATAACAGTCAGATCTGCTGAGATTGTTTGGAGAAGCCACAAAGTACAAAGCTCTAACACAGAGGAGGTTGTACAAAGGCTAATGAATCACCAGGCTGATGCACCTCCGATCTTTCCGGCTCATGTTCCTGTAAACTTATTAAACTAGAACATCGATCGCGTCACCTTAGATTTGACTCAAAATTCATCATGTGGGTTTTGTAAAAAAAAAAAGGGAAAAAAGCACATATCTAGTTAGTTTGCCACTAGTTGTTTTCAAGGGCTTGGGGAATGTCTGGAGTGGAGCGGCCCATGTGGCTGTTTGACCTCAGTGATGACATCAGTTTCTGTGTTGTTGGTGTTAATGACTATTCCTAGAAAGAACAGAGAGAGTGGGGACTTTCAATGATTTAATTATCAGTCTTCTCATTTCAATATAGAATGGAAAATGTTGCATTGTGTTTTGTGACTGTATCATTCCCCATGAATGTGCACACTGACCTTGAAGGAGCCCTTTACATGGACTCTGGTCCTCTTCACGGGGGCAGCCATGTTACACCAACATGTTACTACAGTTGCTCTTCTCCTATACATGTTTATGAAGGAGGGGTGAGGTGAAGAGCAATAGCTGCCACAAGTGACTTCACCACCAGATGTCATTAAATAGTACTCTTTGGAGACTGAATGCTTAAAGGTGCAGTATGTAAGATTTGGTGACCTCTAGAGGTGAAGTTGCATGTCGTATCCGTCACCTCACCCCCGCTCCTGGTGTAAATATACACTAAAAGTCTAGTTTCAGGGTGTTGTTAAAGCAAGTCATACACTGGGGTGATTATACATTTGAAGGAATGTCTAGATATAATTGTTTTATAATTCTATTTCTACTGATAGAGGTGACAAAAACTGACCTAAATCTCACACACTGCACCTTTAATGGGCTGATTTTAGGGTGATGGGGAAAAAACAATACATTTAGGTGATTATAAAATCATGAAAGTGTCAGTATGTCATTGTTTTGTAATATTTTTTAGAAGTGACAAATATGACCCAAATCTTACACACTGCACCTTTAATACTGCGCGTGCTCATTAGCCCTTCTGTGTAAATTGTGGCCAGTGGCCCCACGGCTCTATTTTGCAGGGTGTACCTAGTAACCTGCCGCCCCCTCCTCACGTGTCCAGTAATCCCATCCTTCAGTTATTGGGGCAGCCACGGGAGCGCGCGCTGTCAGTCTGTAGCCTGGGCTCTCGCGCGGGAACGCGCCTCCCTCGATCCTCCTCTTCCGCGTGCGTCCCGAGGAGCCCCCTCTTCCTCTGCCTCGCCCGGCTTGTGCAGCCCTTTTTAAGCAAACACACGCAGCATGTCATTCCCCACTCGGCCAGAGGACGGGACACGGTGAGGAGTCGCTGTGTCGTTCATTCTACCTCCCCCCTTCTCCTGTCGTCGCCCCCCCATCGTCCTTGTTTTCATATTTTTCATATTTTATTTAGTTGTGTATCTACGGTCACCTCCAGACATGTATCGGTATTTCGGGGAGCTGCTGAGCCGCACGGCGGGTAGTGCCCTGGCCTCCGGGTGCGTGGACTCCGCTCTGCCGGTGTCCTCCGCCCTGATGCGGGTCCGCCACTATGCCGACGCGGCGGACGCGCCCGACGACCCCAACTTCTTCCGCATGGTGGAGGGCTTCTTCGACCGCGGCGCCGCCATCGTGGAGGACAAGCTTGTGGAGGACCTGCGGACCAGGGAGACCCCCGAGCAGAAGAGGCACCGTGTGCGGGGCATCCTGCGCATCATCAAGCCCTGCAACCACGTCCTGAGCGTGTCGTTCCCCATCAAGAGGGATAACGGAGAGTGGGAGGTGGTGGAGGGGTACCGCGCCCAGCACAGCCAGCACCGAACACCCTGCAAAGGAGGTAAGGACCGTGGGAGACCACCCCACCCCCCGCCCGAGCCCCACTCACATACAGTTAGCTATAGCCGGCCAATTAGCATGAGTTAGCAGCAGCGTTAGCTACTCCGAGGCACACGACAAAGGTAGCTGCTGTCAACAGCTGTAGCTAACCGTTATCCACTGACCCAGTCAGCTACACTGGTTCTATCCGGAGCCAACCAACCCCACTTCCGTGTTTATGAAGACTAAAAATGGCTATTTAAGTTGTTGTCAGCAGTTTACAGTCGCTCTCCTGCTCACCTGTGGCTGTATGTTTATGTTGTTTGCTAGCTTGAAGGCTAAAACTGCTTTCATCTTCGTACTACCATCTGTAGACTTACTTTGTTCCACAGTATGTTGTCTCGTGTTTCTCATATTCTCAAGTGTGATGGCATCTAAAAAGTACAGTGTGTAGGATGTGGTGACATCCATCGGTGAAGTTGTATGTTGCAGCTTGATACCATTTCCCCCTATCTTCCCTTACAAGCATGTTGAGGAAACCCATATTAGTTCTTAGTTATCAAGTCCCATCAAAGGTTTCATATGTCCATTCCAGGTTACTGTAAAAAAAAAATGGCGGTGCAACATGGCTGCCTCCATTGAAAAGTCACTCCTGGTGCACATTCAAAATGGCAGATTTTATAGGATGATGAAAAGAATGATTTTTACACACAGGTAGTTGCAGATTTCCATCTTTGCATTACCATTACATTTTACACACTGGACCTGTTTAATCTACGCGTATGTGTGCACGCCTCAGAAGTGGGGCCTCAGGTGTTATGTCGTTGAGCATTTCAGGCTTCAACATCACCACATGTGTTGCACATAACACATGGTTGGCAGCTGAGGATCCATTACCGGTGTCCTCTGACTCAAAGTCACGTGCAGAGCCAGGAAAGTGTTGGATCCGTCCTCTTCATTCTCTATACTCACCCATAGACCCTGATCCATCAATCTGATCCTCTTAGTTTTTATTATAATAGACCAATAAATTACCTCTGTCCTCCAGAAAGAATTATGGTCCTTGGTTCAGTGTTCAAGGTTCACAGCTGGGGCATTATGGGCTGCCGCAGTATTGCATGCTGGGTACGATGGTATAGGAAGTCAGGGGTGTGAGCCTTTGGGAGGGGGGTGGTTGTGTTTCCAGGCACTCCTATTTGTCAGCGGTGTGACAGGTGGGGGAGGGTGCTGAGGGGTGGGAGGTTTTTTTCTCAGTAGAGAGGAGACATGCCTCTCTGTCATTCAGTCATCCAGCGCAGTCAAAGGGCATGTTTGAATGGTATGGTCCGGACATTGGCCCCGGCATTAACACCAAGGAAACCTCCCTCCACACCTGTGAAATGTGCCGAATGAAGGCCTATTCTTGGGGGGGGAGGGGGGGTAAATTTACTCTGAAGACGTGTGCCACTGGGAATGGTCTATATAGGTCTAGACATTTTACATGGACGCCATCAGATTGGCCTCATTCGTGTCTTCCAGATACTTTATCCATCACAAATTGCCTCCACCATCTACTTCAGTGCACCCATTGAGTCGTTCCCAGCAACACGCACTGTGCAGCCTGTTAGTGTAATGATATCACTCAGAGAGTCAATACTGAGTATCATTAACAGAGCATAGCCCCCTCTTATCCATCTCATCAGAGCCAGAGAACTGTGACAAAATCACCTCAATCCTCAACTCCATCTGTAAACTGTTTTCTCTAGTGTCTGTAAAAAAAGCCCTCTCTCTCACGTTCTTGCTTAATTTAGATCACAGGAACAGAGAACCAGCTGCGACAACAGTTGCCCACACAAATCACACAAGGTGTGAACTTTTGAATCATACAGATTTAGCGGCGACAAAAGGGGACAAGGCTGTGAAATCACAGCAAAGTCACTTCCATAATCTCACCTTGGCCTGCTCATAGAAATCTGCAGTTTGCGCAAACTTGATTGAACCGAGGTGTCATCGATTTATTCAATAAACAAGTTTCACAAGCCCCGCCCCCCATTCTAAATCCTGAGATGATAGCGACTGAATAGTGATTGACGGCGTAGTAAATAGTAATAAATGGGGTTTAATAATTGATGTGGTGCACAGTCCCTCAGTGGTGGACAGATCAAACTGCAAAGTGCAAAGACTGCCCCTGAGTGTGCACGTGGTGCTTGAGCTCCAGATTTGAGGAGCACACGGTGCAACAGCTGCTCTCCGCTGAGCAACTGTAAAAGGGGCTGCATAGGATTTTCACTTGTGCTACACAGCCAACAATAAAACGTATTCTGACCCGCTAAGCAGCTAGCATCGGCCTCATCAGTCCATCAAGAGAACATAAAGTCATTTCATGTGAAGAGTTTTGGACAAGTAGAGGACATTGGAGTTTTGCTAAGTCAGCATCCTTCTGCTTTCTGTGCAGAAGTGGAATACATTCCTCACATGTCACACGGGGGAAAGCACTAGCTCTGCAGTTTGTGAAAGTTGCATAGGTATGTAATAGTTCACCATCGTCCAGTAGATCCGGATTTACAAACTGTAATATGCTGGCAAAGGAAAAAAATCATGAGAGGCCTCCTTTTTGAAAATCCAGCTCATCAGACCACCAGTGGAAAATCTGAATTTCGAACGTGGGCGCAGTTTACATCCAAATACTCTGCCCTCTCACTCCAGTGGAATGTGTTTACAGTCATCTTAGTGATCTTGCTGCTGGTTGGGTGGATGGACACACGAGTGGTTACATGGTTGTTTGGTCGGATAGATGGGGGATGGGTTGGCAGCCAGCCCTTGTTTCTTTTCTCCCCCCGCTGCCCGCCTTTGATTTGATTACTGAGCTCAAGATTGTCCTCCGCTGTCAGCCCTAGGAAGCTCAGCCGACCTGTTAATGAATTGAAATGGAGATGGAGGCAGTAGCACAACATCACTCTGCCACATTGTGCTCGGGATGTTCGGATCTTCTCCCTCTGTGTTTAAGTGTTGCAGTTAGAACAGACACAGGATGAAAGGCTGTGACTGTGCTAAACCAGAAAGGAGGAGCCATTACGGGGAATCTCACTTCCTGTGACTCTGAACAAACACAGAGAGACTCACTGTGCCCTTTGTCTCCTCTTTGTGTCATTTGCCCTTGGGTTTCTGTGCTTTAGCTCACCCTGGAGATGCTATATTTGGCCTTGCTGGTCAAACACACACACATGCACACACACACACACACTTCTGCACACACCCACACACACACACTTCTGCACCCCTGGCATGTATTAGCGTGACTTGGGCCATATGGAAGGGCCTGCAGCTGGGTGTACTGTATGATCTCATGTTAACGCTGCCTCACCAGGGCCGGCCCACACGTGTTTCCCCGGCAACAGCAGTAAACTGCAGACAGCAGGAAAGAATGACTGCAGCTTGCGGGCTGGGGTCTGAACGGAGGGCTGGGATTGGCTTGCTCCGTCTCCACCCGCCCACCTCTCTGCTTACAGTGGTTGTCGGGCACAATCAGTGATCCCTGACCTGTTTATGTGATCTTGTGTTGTTGCACAGAACATGGTGTGAGCTCTCACTTGTCTCTGCAAGTGCTTTATCAGTGATGTTTGGTTTATGTATGATGTCCTTTAGATACACACATGTTGTTCAGCTATTAATTTCCCCCATGTTGTAGTGAAATGTATTAAAAAAATCTAGGGCTGGCCCTTGTTGTATATTTTCAATTTTTTCATAGGTTGTTATGTGTTAAACTTCCCCTATTCTTATTAATGTTTGTGTGTGTTTGTGTTTCCACAGGTATCCGTTACAGCACAGATGTGTCAGTGGATGAGGTGAAAGCCCTGGCCTCTCTGATGACCTACAAGTGTGCTGTTGTCGGTGGGTATTTCCACAAATCCTCTCTGTGCTTATCCAGATTTCTATTTTCCTGTAGTTCAATAGATGGGGACAACAAATATATGACTGAGCATCAGTTATAAATGCATGATATCAGCATGCAGGATTACCGCAGTAATGCTAGTTTACAACAGTAGTCTAGGAGGATGACAAATACACAGGTAAAATACACATCCTTTATCCCCAAATTTTCAATTGAATAAATTAAATACTGGAGTTTTCCCACCGTTGTTTTTCCATTTAATGTTCGTTAACTGTTAGGGCTGTGTACCAGGATCTTATTATGAGTCATGCTGTTACAGAGATTAGCTACCAGTCTTTAGCTTTGCCTTGCTTTCTCCTGATTACACATTGTCTCACATGTTGGCACTGGCACATGTACAGTATGTTCCTGTGTTTTATTAAGCTGCATTGTTTTCTAACTCCAGATGTGCCATTTGGAGGAGCCAAAGCCGGAGTCAAGATCAACCCCAGGAATTACTCTGTAAGCCTTCTCCTGTCAATCCCCCCCCCCCATCACTGCCTCACATGTATAAAGATGCACATAAATGTGTGTGACATGGTGCTTATAGGAAGGAGACGCAATCAGAGATGAGGAATTTGATGTCATGTGAAGGATATCAGTTTTCTCACATTCGAACAAACTCACAAGGACGATTCAATCACACAAGAATGAACGAGGCAGGCCTGCAGAGTCTTAGCCCCGAGCTTTCATTTGCACTCACAGTGATAGGAGATGAAGTGAGAACAGAGAAGGAGACGTGAGGGGGAAGCTTGTTTACATTCACAGATAGAAGCAGATACTCATATGTTGTATACTTCTCCAGATTCGATTTGAAGTTAAAGCATCTGGCCAGATAGTATACTGTCGTGTGCAGTACTTTGAGGTGTAAAGGTTCAGTTCACCTTTTATAAGTTCAATGTTCACAGTCTTTCAGTGAGCATTCCCTGCATGTTATCAGAATGTAGATAGAGGATTATCTATTGATGACTACTGTGACACATTTGTTTCATTGGTTTTTAATCAAAATGCCTCAAGCTTCTTTCTCAATATCTGTTGGGAACAACTGAGGTAACCATTGTGTTTTTGTTGACCTGATTTGTCTGTTTCTCTGTAGGATAATGAGCTGGAGAAGATCACAAGGAGATTCACCATTGAGCTCGCCAAGAAGGGCTTCATCGGTGAGATCCTTTAATCAATAACCTCTAAACTTACTGCAGAATTATAAAATATATATATATTTTAAGTTTGAGGCGTGTTTCTTTGATTTCTCTGCTTTTAAGGATTCGGGTCATATGTCCTCGTCACTATTTGTTTAAAAAGCTGCAGTGACGGATACTTCCACTGACAGAAGCAAACATTTCCTGTCATCTAATGCTGAATGTTCAGGCTGTGGTAGATCAGGGTGCGTCTGTGTCAACGGAGGAGAGAGAGGATAGTGATGAAACAGGAAGAGGAGAGATTCAGATAAACCCCCAATGCAAGGTTAAGCAGAAGTATCAGCATGTAGGTTCTACTATATGCATGTGTGTAGAAATAACATGCAACAAGTAAAAGAATGCATTAAAGTTAATACGTTTGAAAATGTATGTAGTTTAACATGCTGCAATAAAAGCAGTTATTGTGAATAGTCAATTCAAGACTAATGCGTTATTATATCTAAATGTTATTTTGATGCATTATTTGGTAGTAAAGAGAATTTGATTAGTCTTAGAAAATCCTAGCCTAATCTATTAAATGGTAAACATAAGTCTTGTCGTTTAAAACGGTTGTGTGTCATCAGTCTCTGCGGGAAGTTGTACGATTTGTATTACTGATGTTGGTGAAGGTCCAAGACCTTCACAGACCTGAATCATCAGGGCAATAGCCCTCATACGGGCCCATTCTTCAACCGTGTCCGGTTTCACGTCAGTGTTGACAATGTGTTGAGTTCAAACACCAGTGATGTGACAGTCTGTGATGGGTCTATGTTTATGTTTTATCGGCGTGCTAAAAGACACAGTTGTTTCATTCCGTGATATTTTTGTTATTAATTGGTGAATTCACACCGACGACACCCTGGAGGTGAGGTGAGGTGAGGTGAGGCTGTACGTTCTGCACATTCACTGCCCTGGCACATCGGGGGAGTACAGTCAAACTGCCTCTATTGAGAGTCAGCCCTCCCCTCCCCCACCGCTCTGCACTCTGCATGCCCGCTTCTGTTTTTGGACCTCGTTCCAGGATACCAGCCCCTCAGGGGGACATACAATATGACACAAAGCCCAGTGCGTCCCATTCATCGCTATCCATTACATGAAGTTCACTCCAATGTTCTTTTAGGATGTGCCCAGGTAAACAGTCACAGGAAGTCTGCTCACTATTCCTCTGTCTCTCCCATTTTATCTGTTCACCAGGACCTGGCATCGACGTCCCTGCCCCAGACATGAGCACAGGAGAGAGGGAGATGTCCTGGATCGCGGACACGTATGCCAACACCATCGCGCACACTGTGAGTTCTCAGACTTGCAAATACAAATTTGTGTGGTTCATCCGCTTCTTCTGGTTTGAAATGGAAAACGGGCCCAATTGAAAACAGCGAGTGACGCACGTGTAAACCATGAACAGTGGTTTCCTGCCTCTCCCTTCCCATTTAACAAGAGAGACACATTCCTGCTCTCATGAAATGAGCTTTTCAGACCAAGGCCTTTTATGTCACTCGCTCTCTCTCTCTCTCTCTATTTCTTTGTGATTGTACGTGTGTGTTTGTGTTATCAGTTAATCTTCTCCCAACCAAAACCCGTCAAACAGGTTTTATTTGACCAAAGATAGAAAACATTTACACAGGTTTGTGTGCAACACAGGGATGTTTATTTCCATGTAGCAACTACTCAAAGTTTTCATTGAAACCGTCAGAATGTGTAATTATTAAAAATATAGCCTTGAGTTGAGTTGTTTGTAAGTCTGGGAAAGGGTTCAGGAAAAGTCAGCAGCAGCTTTTTTTGAGAACCAAACTGATTCCACAAGGCAGGAGTCACACCAGGACACAGGGTGGGGCTTTTGACTCCACCCCAGACCAGCATCACGCAAACTATCTGGCTGCTAATTTCATACACTAATTTTATTTGTTCATTAGCTAAATGAACCAGTTCTACATCTGATATTCATGAGGGTATTTTCCAACTTACAAAAACGTTCAAAGGTCACATATTTTTCCAGTCATGGCAGGAAATACTGATGTATTAAACATTAAATGTCCAGTCTGTATTACGTTTCTTAGAGACACGTTTTATCTTACGAGTTGAAATCCTCTATAAACATGCTGTTAGCCATAAACAAATCTTTACTGATCTGTTGCACACCTTGCACGTGCTATTATGAGTGCACAACAAGCTGTGCACTGCTAAAGCAGAGATGATTGGCAGAGGTTTGCCAGTCATGGATGATGATGATGTTGTTGTTAAAGGGGCAATCCCCCTAACGTTCCATTGAGCACAGAGCAAAAGTCAAGCAGTGCACGTGAATGAGTGGTGAGGTTGTATTCTTTCAAGTGGCTCTGTGAATGGGATGGGACGTGTAGCCTGTGACCACCCTCGAGTGAAGTGTGTTGTTCTTCCTATTCTGCTCTCTCTCTCTATCTTTTCTCTCCACGAGGGTAAACAAAACTAACCCCTCACGCCTCAGACCTGTCATTTATAATGGATGATAATGATAGTAGATGGCTGTTTACCTAAGGCAGACTCGGCACAGCCACAATGTAGACACACACAGATGCCTGGTGGGCAGGTAGCAGCACATTCATTTGAAGCCAATTCAGCTTTAATTGTCCAAAGCCAAATATCAACATGGACGATTACGGCACTTGACATGCTGAGATTGAAGCTGTTAAATGACCTCGAGTTCTTCCAGATGAACATTGTTATTATTTCATTAACTCACAGTCAGAGAGGTTTCCTCATCTATGATCATAATCCTCTACAGTATATATTTAGCATTGAATCATTATCCCCATTATCCCTCCACTCTCCTTTAACCTCCTCTAACCCTGTCCAGTCATGTGACCCCCCGTAGCCCCTCCCCCTGGCAGGAGTAGGTGACACGTTCCTGCTGTTATTGTGGTTATCTGAGTGCAGAGGATTATGAGAAGTGTGTAGTGATGCTTTGTCGACTGCATCGCCGCCTGGCATCGTGGCACTTGACAGCGTTTTACTACGGGCATGCCAACACTATGCTTTTATTTTGACGGTCACATGACATGCTAGTTGATAAACAGTGTATTTTTGTTTTTGGTCTTGGTGCTGACGATGGGGTGTGTGTGTGGTCTGACCTTCTTAAACCTTGTTTACAGGACATCAACGCTCACGCATGTGTGACGGGAAAACCCATCAGCCAGGGTGGAATCCACGGACGTATCTCTGCCACCGGTCGTGGAGTTTTCCACGGCATCGAGAACTTTATCAATGAGGCTTCCTACATGAGCATGCTGGGTCTGACCCCCGGCTTCCAGGACAAGACCTTCATCGTCCAGGTACGAAGTCACTACGCACAGATCACTGCGTTCTGATTGAGGGGGAACGTCCGGCCAGGACTCGCTGGGTTTAAGTTTTCATTGGACATCAGACTGAGGATTTAAGAGCTGTGTCGCAATCATAGCTGTGCCATCTGTTTCAGTCTGGCTCTGATCTCCTTATACCAGGGACGGAGCACTGAGGGAGTTTTCCCTTCTTTTGTTCATGTGAGATGATTCAGTAAAAGTTATTCATTGATCATCTGATGGAAGAGATTAGTCTGCTGTGCGACTCTCACTCATGCTTCAGGAGCCTTCGGCTTCGTGTGATATTGAGCTTGATATTCTATTCTATTTACTTGTCAGCGATGACTCGGATGAAACTAAACTTCACAAGCTATATAAGTAGACGAATAAGTAAGTCGATACCTTTTCATTGTAGATGTGAGTCACAAACTATGAGTCTCATCAGCTGAGGAAATGGTGAGTCACTTCTGCCCAGCAAATCAGAATACAGGGTTAAACTGTAAACCTTGAAGTCGGGAGGCTCAGTTCCACCAGTTTCACTTTCCTTCGTCACATGGCAGCTCCTCACGTGTGGTGGACGCATGCACAATTCCTTCTCTTAAAACGGATTTCTTTGAATTCTTTATGTCACAACCATAGACAAGAATAGACACGTATGATTCACAGACCTCTATTTTTACAGGAAGCAGGATGTTCTCATTCTTGTATCGTTTTCTGTTTTATCGTAACAGTAAAGCGCCTTATTGAGATAAGATGACACTGGTGGACAGGGGTGTTTAGGAGATGATGGGGTGGTTGCAGTGAAGAAGTGGCGTCAATGGCTGAATCATGACGACTGTTGTAATCCGTGTGTGTGTGGATTACATCTGCTGAGATTAGATGTTCTTAGAGATTTATACATAAGAGAGGGGAGATCAGATCTTCTTTTTTACCTTACTATTTCGGCCTTTGTTTATTTTATTTTGTTTTTATGAATCAACAGTGAAGTCGACCTTCATATTGCTGTTATTCTGTGAAACTGAACAAGACACGACGCTGTAAAAATTGAGGCCACGCAACAGAAATGCATGTGCTGTTTTTACAGTTAATTCAAAATGTAGCTCTGATCCGTGGTCGTCAATGGTCCATATCAGTGATGAGGACTTTTTCCTGTATTTAGATGCACAGCAACAACATGGTGTGCATGTTTGAATGGAGAATCTTAGTTGAATCTATCACCAGGCTCCAGTAATGATGCCATATTGGATCTTGTCGAGAGTGAACTAGTTGAACTGCCTTGAAAATCTCCTCTGTATCAGTCATTGTTTGTTTTTATGCTTAATCTCTCAGGTCTGTATTTCTCACCAGTGTAATCAAACATACAGGACTTATCCGGTGTTCACTTTCGGCTCATATTACAGCTTATGACGACGATGTTATTTCCTCAGCTGTCCACAAGATGGCAGCAGAATGTTGTCACTCACCCAAAGCCGAAACAAACCTCATTGTGGAAGTAAAGTGATGTAGTCATTAAAACCTGTTTACTTGTGGATGTTATGAAACGATTGTGATGTTGCTGTGACTCCCTCAGGGCTTTGGTAACGTGGGTCTCCACTCCATGAGGTACCTGCACAGGTTCGGGGCCAAGTGTGTCGGTGTCGGTGAGATCGACGGCGCCATCTACAACCCCGATGGCATCGACCCCAAACAGCTGGAGGACTACAAACTGGTACCAGCACGGTCCTGCCAATATATTCTCTCAGATGAAAAAAAAAAAATCTCCCTCGGGAAATCACCTTTCTTTGATCTGACCTTTCCCCTCTCTGCAGCAACACGGAACCATCGTAGGCTTCCCCGGGGCCAAACCCTACGAAGGCAGCATTTTGGAAGCCGACTGCCACATCCTGATCCCCGCCGCCGGAGAAAAGCAGCTCTCGCGTAATAATGCGCCCAGGATCAAAGCCAAGGCAAATAATCATTCTTTTATCCACCATTAAATCCCAATTTGGATCCATACAACTAGGAACAGGGTGACTCATTTAGAGTGTGTTTTATTTTTGTTTTATTAGATCATTGCTGAGGGTGCCAACGGCCCCACTACCCCAGATGCTGACAAGATCTTCCTGCAGAACAACGTCATGGTTATTCCTGTAGGTCCACACACACATTCTAACATTTTTTATATATCTCTATTTGCCAGAATAAAAGTGAGACAGAGGAGTGAGGAGAGCAGTGAGGATGAGTGTGAGCCTGTTGTCTGTCTCTGTGCAGGACATGTACCTGAATGCTGGTGGTGTGACAGTGTCTTATTTTGAGTGGCTGAAGAATCTCAACCACGTCAGCTATGGAAGACTGACCTTCAAATACGAGCGGGACTCAAACTACCACCTGCTCAGTGAGTGCAACACGACGGCTTGTTAAATGCCTGTCGAAGCTGAAGTACACTTTCAGAGGGATGATATTCACGAACACAAGACGGCCTTTGAAATCTGTTTAACCCTTCCCCTGTGTCGTCTCATCCAGTGTCTGTGCAGGAGAGTCTGGAGAGGAAGTTTGGCAAACAGGGAGGACCCATCCCCGTCGTCCCCACCGCTGACTTCCAGGCCAGAGTCGCTGTGAGTAACAATCACTCACTTTCTCAAGTGGGAAACAAATAAAAAAATAAAATAACTTACCATAATGCTCTAGATCAGGAGTGTCAAACTCATATTAGTTCAGGGGCCACATACAGACCAATTTCATGTCAAAGGGGCCGGACCAGTGGAGTCATAGCCAATAGAATCATAATGACCTATAAACAATGACTACTCCGAATGTTTTGCTTCGTTTTACCGCAAATACTGTTTAATAAAGACAATGTCTCTGAATACAACCAATGTAAACGAAGTTCACCATTTTTTACACTTTGAAAAATCATTCCACAAGCCGGATTGAACCCTGTGGCTGGCCGGTCCCGGTGTTTGACTCCCCTGAACACTGCAACAACATAGTCTGTAATAACACTAATAAAGATTGAAATATTCTGAAGAGACTCTCGAGACACACAAGGACTCAGATGAGATTAAAACTAACTAATGAATAATCTGGATGTACGACATTATGGGAATCAGGAATCAATTCCATTTGATATGAAATGAAGACATTTTGAATCCATGCTACTGTGCTAATGTTTATCATGGCAAACATATGTGTATATATATATATATATATATATATATATATATATATATACTTTTAAGATGACACTGCATCTGCAAACTCATTGTACCTGAAATGGACCGTGGGGTTAACATCCATCTTTGTTTGCAGGGTGCCTCCGAGAAGGACATCGTGCACTCTGGATTAGCCTACACCATGGAGAGATCTGCGCGGGTAAGTCGCCGTGATAGGATGTCGTCAAAGATCAATCTCTGAAAAAAATGTCAGCTTTGATGAAATAGATCTTAAATGTATTTCTTCTGTACAGAGGCACGGAACTGTAGAGGAGGTTTGAGCATTTTAGGGTTCGAGAAAACAGAAAACAAACCCCCATAACAAGTCTGACTTTCTCACCTTACCTAGTCTGAAACCAGCGGTAGTTTGTTGAATTAGCGTTAGTTCAGTTTTAATGTTTGAAGACCAAGCCTAACAGTGCTAGAGTAGACTCTAACATTTCACTTCCTGCCCTTTTCAGCAAATCATGCGCACGGCCAGCAAGTACAACCTGGGTCTGGACCTGCGAACGGCCGCCTACGTCAACGCCATCGAGAAGGTCTTCAAAGTGTACAACGAGGCCGGGCTCACCTTCACATAAACGGCCAATCACCAGCCACCTGAGAGCCCCCCCCCTCTCTCTCCCCCTCCCTCCCTCCATCCCTCCGTCTACCCGCTTGCTATCGATCGGCCTCTCTTCTCTCCGCCTCTCGTTTCCCATCCAACTCGCCGCCTTCAGAACATATCGCCGTTTACCGCTGCTCTTTGGCTCTTCCTCTCTCACGCACACAGCGACATATTGACTCGCCTGATATTTTACCCAGTGATCTTTGTGCCGCCGTTGGACCGAATCTGCATCTCTGCTTGAATATCGTCACTTCCTGTTTTTAGCTTGTGTTGTCTTGAGGGGGGGAAAGCAGATGGAGCCGCATCCTGAGAGATGGGGGGAAACTCTGTCCCTCCCTCAGTTTCAGTCTAAATGTTAACAATGTTTTTGTACCGCAGTCATGTTCCAGGCTGCCGTTTTGTTTTTGTTCATTTTTTTTTTAGAGATGGCCAAACGCATGTAACCCTCCTGTTGTTTCTCTCGTCATCACTACAGATGCCTTATTTCAGAGAGAATTCCGCTCTGACCAGATTAATTTCAATTAAAAGGGATTTAACTTCATGTGAATAAGAGAATAGAGACTTTATTACTCTCTAGTTTTGTTTTGAAGATATAAAAGAGAAAGGTCAGGATTCCCAGAAAGTATTTTTCTTCAATTAGATTTTCAATATTCCACGGCTGCTTTCCCGCTGTCGCCTTCCTTACTCTCCCGTCTTCACCCCCTCGCTGCTTGCTCTCATTATCAAAAAAGCAGCTTCTCCCCGTTTCCTCCACTGGCCAAGAAAAGGGGAACAGGGTGCTGTGGGCGAGGTGTCACTGTGACCACCCTGATTTCAGATTTTCCTTTGTTCAGTTCAGTTTTAACCGTCCACTTCCTCAACATAGAAATCCATTTTGGAGGAAATTACTTTGTATTTTTATTCTATTCATTTTGTGGAAACCAATAAAATGTCGAGCTAAAGATACAGATACCTGGCGTGTGGCGTGGCTTCATCCTCTAGCATCATCACACAGTGAGTGGAGACTAGATGAAGTTAAACTTAAAACCTATGTGTCAAATTTTAACTTGCATGAGAGAACACAAAATGTGAACTTCTTAATGAAATTAAAAGGTTTAGGGTTAAAGTTACACATGTAATTACAATACTAGGTATAGTACTCTCCATTAATCAGCCTTATAGAAATTATGAATATGATAAGAGGTAGAGCATCATATGAATTCAAATCCGTCTTTATATTTTACTTTAATTTTAATCAACACCACAAAAAATATTTGGACACATTTATAATAATGATCCTATTCTTGCACAGTGTCCCATCTGCACACAAAAACAATCAACACCTTATTTGGATTTCAACAAAACGTTTTTAATTCACTGGTACTCTTTACAAAATCAGCGAGTCTGCTTTGATGCCAACTTAAACATGGTGTGTGTGTGTGTGTTTGTGGTATTTGAGGTGTGGTTGTGTGTGTGTGTGTGTGTGTGTGTGTAGTGTAAGGTATGTGTATGAATGTCCGATTGCTTAATAAGGCAACATGCAGTCATCAGTTTCCATTGGCCTCAAAGTAAAAACACACAAACCTGCTGCAGAAACAAACACACACATGCACACATACACACACTTTGCTGGCTGAAACCATCCTATGTTAACACACACGTTCACACACGTATACAGTGCATACCAACACACACACACACACACACACACATACAGTATAATCGAGCAAGGAAAGGGGAGTGACAAAGAGGGAATCATCGTCTGATTGGCTGAGACAGTCAATGAGCCTCAGAGCAGCTTTTGAAAACTATCCCTAAATATCAACTAGACATCCCATAATTCACGCAGCGCACATACACAACTACACCGAAAGCTGCTCTACAGTGGAAACCCTTAATGCTGATCTCTCATTGGACAGATTGTGATTCATCACAGGAATGTGAGTGTGACGTCCATGTTTCCTCTGTGACATGCAAACATCGAAAAGCAACTACACGACAGGAAGTGATCAGCCGCTCATTTTCCCCTGACAACATATTTTTACCCCTTTAAATGAACATTTGAATTCTTTGTTTTCAATTAAAGTTTGAGTTTGTTGCACAAATTTTCCCTGAAATTCATTTACAACACTTTAGATTTTCTTTTAATCCCGTTTGCTTCTCACTTCTAACACGTTTTAAACCCTTAAACCTGATTTTCTCTTTCCTGTTTCCTCTAAGATCTTTTAAATAAGTTTTCGATCTTTTCCCACCCGATTCTCCCCCATTTGAAATGTTCCCTTAAGTTTTGTTTTCCCACAAATTTGACACTAAAAACAGATATTAACCCCCTTAAACTTTCCCACATAATATATGCATTTCAATGAAAGAAATATTCTCTGCAAATTAGAGCCACACTTCAGAAACACTTTCTCTGGATGATTTGGACAAAAAGGGGAACATCTTTCATCCCCATGAACCAATAAAAATCCATATAAAACATAAAGTTGTTTACATAAAGAGTCACACATGTCAAACCAACACGTCTTATTATATCTCATGTTGTCAGTTGCTGGAGAATGAGCCACGACTTGTATCTTACGACACAGCAAACAATCCTGTTTCTATACATCGATGCGACGCACGCGCGCGCACACACACACACACGCACACACACACACAAACTAAGCCAAACAAAGCCACATGGAAACAGCTGCTACTCTACAGGATCAACACGAGACGAGTCGCTCTAGTGACGGGTCTGTTCATGCAGTCTAAGGAACTACTGCACACACACAACACAATCAGCTCTGCCATCAACACACCATTCCCTGCACAAGCCTCCGGGGATTTCTTTGTATTTCATATGCCTGCAGCTGCACATGCACACGCGCACGCACACACACACACACACACACAACAAATACACATATATAAGTATATATACTAGCTATAGACACACAACCAGCAGCTCCTCAGGTGTGCAGTGCAGAGGCCTGAGTGTATTTACGTTATGTCAGTCACAGTTAACACTCATTAGTCCGGGGTGTGTGTCGTTGGTATGCACTGTATGTGTGTGTCCCATGCATGTGATCAATGAAGGCGTGTCTCTTTGTTTGTATATGTGTGTGTGTGTGTGTGTGTGTATGTTTGTGTGTGAGGTTTCCTTATAGGTTTATAGGTGTGTGTGTGTGGGGGGGGGGGGGGGGTGTGGGGGGGTGGGTGGGTGGGGTGGGGGGACGGCCGGAGGAGGACA
>JAFBJT010091341.1:15311-20311 GCA_016785325.1 Chascanopsetta lugubris | reverse complement strand
ATTTTAAGGGTGATGGAATCAAATCAAACACTAAGGTGATTATAAATTCATTCAAATGTCCGTATGCTATCGTTGTGTAATATTTTCAGAAGAGACAAAAATGAGGGAAACCTTCCACAATGCACCTTTAAACTACCGGCTGCATGTAGATGTCAGAAGTTCCTAGGAAATTAATTTGGGACCACAGGCCTCAGTGTGGCTCGGGGGTCCGCGCGGACGCTCCGCCTCGTTTATCAGCCTCAGGACCACCGTGCGGTCGATGGCGGAGCAGAGGGGTCGTCGCAGAACAAGCTGCTAATTGGATCTTTGAGTGGAGGGAAGCATCTCGGAGCCGCAGCCGCGCTGGTGTGATACTCTGACGTCGCCATTGGTTACAGCCACAACAACAACAACAACAACAACAACAACAAAAGATCCAACGGTTTCATCTATCGAACCACTTCTTTTAGGCTCCGTGGCTTTTTTATACATTTCATCGCTACCTGCTTCCACCGTTCATTAGAATCCTTTAGCATGCAATTAGCTAATAGCGTCAACCACACAAAGTTGTCAATAACAGTCAAGCGGCAACCGCCGGTGCACACGGGTGAAGCACGATAGGGAATGAAAATAACTTGCAGTTCACACAGTGGCCACTGGGGGCAAATCCCCATAGACTCCCATGTTAAAATGATCAACTTCAGAGGTGAATAAAACAAGTTTAAAGTCTGGTACAAACTTCAGTTTCGGTCTCAATCAGACACGTGTGTAACCGTGACGACCGTACGGGGGGCGATATTTTTCTAACTGGCTTTTTTTTTTTTATGATCAACTTTCAAAGTGATGCATATTTAGGGGCGTGGCCTCTTGACCGACACCCGAGCCGACCCACAGCTCCGCGTGTGCTCCGCCTCTTTGCCCGCTTTTGGATGAACCAGGGGAACCAGGGAGACGGGCTAGGATTCGGCGAGACGGCCGACCGGGGGCCCCGCCCACAATTTGCCACAAGACTGAAACCGACGGGTGACGTCACGGACGCCACGCGCGTCTTCGTACGGCCGGCGTGTGCCACGCCCAGCGCGTTTCTCCGCCTTCCTCCATTCGGCGACCCGTGTTGTGTTTGAATGGGTGAAAACAGCAGCTGATCTCTGATAGGCCCGTTCAAACAATGGTGGCTCTCGCCAGCCCAAGTGTTACAACTGCTGAGAGAGGCAGAGAGAAACAGGGGGGGGGGGGGGGTGGGGGGGGGGGGGGGGGGGGGGGGGGGGGGGGGGCGCGGAGATATACTGCATTGTGAAAAGTTCACTGATTATCGACGTGGCTCATCTCTGGCAGTGAGGCGAAGAGCGCGAACGCCCCGAATACTGAGGAGTCAGATTGTAAGCGACGTGCACACACGCGCCCACGCAGACCGACACAGACAGTGAGACGCTGCCATACACTTCATTTATACCGGGGGGGGGGGGGGGGGGGGGGGCGGGGGGGGGGGGGGGTTGCTGTGCAACACTCTATTCTTCTTCTACCGCTTCACCGACTATGACTTTTTTTTGAATAAACAACACAGAGTTGTTGGTATCGGTCGCGCAGCGTTTGCAATACTGCAATCTACTTTAGCCACGCCTCTCAACAATTTGTCATATTTAAAGGTGCAGTGTGTCAGATGTGGTGACCCCTAGAGGTGAAGTTGCACGTTGGTGTCCATCACCTCACCCTCACTCTCCGGAACCTGCAGGAGAACCTGCGGTCGTTTAGTGCGTCCACTCTGGGGCTCCTGTAAAAAACATGGCCGCCCCCGTCCAGAGGACCCGCTCCTCGTGTAAATACTATTGATGAGCTCATTTAATAAACATTAACGGGCTCATTTAAACCCAATCAAAGTCGATTTGAGGGGAATGGACACGAATGAAGATAAATTCCTGAAAATGTGCAGCATGTGACCGTTCGGCGTCCAATGGGGTTGGACTTCCCACAGACTCTGGACTGTAAATATCTATATGTGGGTTTGTGTAGAGCCTCATCTGCGCAATGTGTTTACACGCACATTAGACATGTACATGTATGTGCGCGCGAGAGCCTTCACATGTGCTTCACCGACACGGAGACGCTGTGATTCACTGCTGACTCACTCATTTAACTCCCACAGAGGCACACGTTTCACAACAGCGGGCGAGCCAAACTCCCACAAACACCCTCTCTCTCTCTCTCTATCACACACACACACACACACACACACACACACCGAATAAAAGTCAGAGTTCTGCAGTGCCTTCTGGGATGGTGGAGAGTCCTATAGAAGTGCCGGTCCTCCCTGTTGGGATTCGTGCCGCCGGTTCCGAGCGCTGGCGCTGGGGTCGCAGTAAAAGCCAGACGAGCGTTAACGGCGTCCCTGGGATTCGTTATCACAGGAGGTCGGAGGCCTTGAAGCTCTTCAAAGGCAGTTGGGAAGCCGGAGGGTTGCCAGGTTGGATCGCAACGTGAGATGGGAGGATTTATCATTCATTCTTATTAAGCGTAAATGGTTCTTTTTTGTTTTTTTGTTTTGTTTTGTATCGTTTCATCAGACGAGCTTGAAAGTACAGAGGAGTGAATGTCAAGCAGGGGAAGTCAGTGAAGGACGTCTTCAGATAAAACAAAGGAAATGTTAATGTTCGAGCCACTAAAACAAAGGACATCCAAAATGAAAAAAGGTACAGTGTGTAAGGTTTAGAGACATCTAGTGGTGAGGGTATGTAGGGGCACCTATTGTAGCCTTCAGCTGTCATTAAAACCCATGAGGGGTAAACGTTGTAAAATCAGGGCAACTGGAAAAACACGCTCTGCATTCCTCAACATCTTGCCGATGCCTAACTCCTCCCACTTCCTGGTTGATCCAATGTAGGGCTGAGGCCCATGTTGGTGTTGCAGTACCCACAGAATGCCAGGTTGGCCCAGGTGTCACTCAAGGGGCCACGCCCCTTAATTATGCACAATTTCCAAAAACATTGCCGTCGTCACAGTAAAACATGTGACGGACTCAGACCAAAGGTGAAGTTGACCATTTTAACATGGGAGTCTATGGGGATGGACTCACTCTTGGAGCCAGCCTCTAGTGGCCACCCTGTGAACTGTGAAGCTAGCGCAGGGGAAATGTGTGTTCACGTGTTATTCCTAACGATCGCGTTTCACACATTAACTGTGAAGATTCAACCTTGCAGAACAAAACACAAGTGTCCCAGACCTTTGTTTTTTTAGCAATCATCCAAAACCCCATGTGAAAATCCAATTAACTTTTTATAGCGGGGCCCCGTCTGTCTGCCTGCCTGTCTGTCTGACAAACACACCTCATTCCACTCTGCTTCTCCTTCTTCAGCCAAAAAACACTTTGTTTATTTGGCCCGGGCAACGTAAACAATGCTCTGTAAGATGTGTTTACCTGCAGAGTCGCTGGCTCCGCCCAAATACCACCAAGCACCATATTTCAGCCAATAGACACTCTCCGTTTGTCGGTTCGGGCCGGAGCAGGCTCCGCCTCCGCTGAAGAGCTTCAGCCAATCGGAGGCCAAAGAGTCTGAGAGAGAGTCTGTCAGAGTCACAGCAGCAAGAGGCAGCTCCGCATCAGACTGATGACGATGATGATGATGATGATGATGAAGGTGTGTGATTTTAAAAAACATCACTTTCTCTCATGTTGACGGCTGCAGCTATCGATTAAGCTCGCCCGTGTTTTTGGGATGAACCCGGAAGTAGGAGGAGTCAGGCATCGGCAAGATGGCCGACGAGGGAACCGCCCACCACTACCAGCCTCATAAGCACTCTGCAGAAAACTGTCGTCAGTTCAGGCGTCGCTTATCAACTGATATCATCCACACGTATCGGCCCGTGGCCCAGGAAATGAAGCGGGGGAACAGGAAGCGTTCGCACAGTAACCGCGTGTCCACAATTCAGGACTCGCTCTGATCCGCCCAGCTTCCCGAGCGAGTCTCAGGGAACGGCGCCGACATTTCCCCCCCTTCCCGACACGGCGCTGCAGCCTATCAGGTTACTGCTGAGGCGAAGAGCCACACCCACCAGCTGCACCGCTGCTGCGCTGCCGCCAAGGCAACAATGCACAGACCCTTTGGCCCCAAATGTCTGTGGTGTCGTATGTGAGCTGCTGTATATGTTATGCCATGCACACACACACACACACACACACACACACACACACACACACACACACACACAAACACACACAGTATATCATGTTACCCTCTGTCGCCACAGACACACCCCAGAGTCCCAGAGTGAACCGAATACCACGCTCAGGCATGCCACGTGCGTGTGTGTGTGTGTGTGTGTGTGTGTGTGTGTGTGTGTGTGTGTGTGTGTGTGTGTGTGTGTGTGTGTGTGTGTGTGTGTGTGTGTGTGTGCGCAAATGTCCAAGGACCCGGGTGGAGCCTTCTGTTCAGAGCGGGTGTGTGTGTCTGTCAGCTGTTCGGCACAGACGGTCAGAGACGAACAACTCACCATACACCCACAAACACACATATATGATCACACACACACGTATACACACACACACACACACACACACACACACACACACATACACACAGGGACCCTTATAAACACGCCATATGCACATGACCGGTCCAGAGCCCATCCAGTGATGAGGATCTGAGAAAGTGCCACAGCTCATCATGTAAATAAGTGTTTGTCACAGTTTACATTTGCATTTTATCGATGTGTGTGAGTGAGTATAAATTCTCTGACCCGCTTCGTACGCGCCAAACATACATGACGAAGAAAATGCATCCCGAGATTAGACGTGGTTAGTCACGTATCTCTGGACGGACGCCATGTTGGATGAATCACAGAGCGATGATGCATTGGCGCCGTTTTCCCAACATGTGACACGATGCAGGTCGAGCTGAGCAGAGAAGCCAGAACAGTCCAATGAAAGATGCGCTTTTGAAATGGCGTTTACAGAAGTACACCGACTGCCCTGATGGGGGCGCCATCATTGCTGATTAAACTTCAGATTATATCCACACTGTGTGATG
>JAFBJT010091338.1:0-22663 GCA_016785325.1 Chascanopsetta lugubris | reverse complement strand
GAACGAGTACATGTAATCAGATCACTTAAAATGTACTCAAAATGTGTCCAAGAAGTAAGCCAATGGTAACACTAAAGTGAAAACACGTAAAATAGTCACATTAGTTAAAATTTATCTTTCTTGATCATAAAACTACTCATAATTGTTGAATTATATAGACTTGTTGTGATACAGCTTTGTTCTTGACCCACCTTGAGTGCTTTTATGGTATTCTTAACATTTGTTATTCTGTTGTTGCAACTATTAAATGTGTAAATGGAATGGAAAAGAGAAATGCATCTATGAAAATGGCATAATATTGACTAACCCTTGCATATACCAAGGATGGGCAGTTGTTTCTCCTTATTCATGATTAACCCAGATTGCTGCCGCGGGACCAAACAAGCTTTATTATATCAAGAACCCATCTTATCATTGGATGGAATTATTGAAAACATTCTTTGGACCCTTTGTTTATTTAAAATGATTACAAATGCTAAGAAACTCAAATTAAGACTTTCATGGTTAAAACACTCATTTGAATAAAGTTGCAGCTCCATCGGCTGAACAAGCAACATGAAAGTCTCCACCCACGGTCACATCTATATCAAGCACGGCAGAATCTGACACGCATGAAATGGAGCCATTTCAAAATAAAAGCATCTTTTGACAATTTTGATGTTATTGTGTTAAACAGTGGATTTGGTACCTGACGGTACAAAAATATCACTAGTGTAAAACCACACAGTTCACAATGTTCAACATAGTGTGCAGGTCATGAAGCAGAATAAGCAGACATGGCTTTGCATAGACAGTGACCCTCCTCTGCTCTTATGCCATGTCATTTTTCCCCCTTTGTTGTTGTTTACACAGGGCAGCTGCAATGTGGATTCAGGTGCGCACAATGGATGGGAAGGAAACCCACAGGGTTGATTCCTTGTCCAAACTCACCAAGGTGGATGAACTGCGTCTAAAAATCTCAGAGCTCTTCAATGTGGAGCCCGAAAGGCAGCGGCTCTTCTATCGCGGCAAGCAGGTGATGCAGCTTGATTAAAAGTGGTGTGTGTGTGTGTGTGTGTGTGTGTGTTAAAGGTTCATTCTTTTCTATCTGTCCCAATTTATTATCGACTATCTGTCCAGTTGTATTATTCAAGACCAGTTTAACACAGAATAATATATTTTACTGTGCCTCTTAGAGTACATGTGCCATTCTCTCAATGAGTCCAGACCTCTCTTCTGCCACTCGGTCAGCTGCCCCCCTGAATGGGAGGCGGGGCTCAGCCCACTTGTTGTGCTCCATCTGCCCTCACTGAGAGGAGGGGCTCTCGTACATGCACTGAACGAGGAGCAGAGCAACCAGCAGCTGCACAGGAGTAACTGCAGCATGACGTTACTTTACAGCTCCATTCAGGAAGTTTGGAAGAATGAATTGAGTTTATTCTACTCGGTAGAATAAACTCAGTTTCACAGCTTCTGTGTGACGACACTTCTGATTTTGAAGGTGCAGTGTGTGAGATTTCTGTCATTTTTGTCACTTCTAAAAATCTAACAAAATTACATACTGACATCTTCATGAATTTATAAATACCAAAATGTTTACATTTTTCCCATTACTCTTAAATGTGTCCATTAATGTTTATTTACATGAGGAGTGGGTTCTCTCTATGGGGGCTGCCATGTTTATACAGTAGCCCAGAGTGGACCTACTAAACATCTTGAGTTTGAACAACAACTGAAGTCTACCATAGGTTATTTTGCACGCTCAGAAGGTTGAAGTTGAGGTGATGGATACAACATGCAACTTAACCTCTAGATGTCACCAAATCTTACACACTGCACCTTTAAGCTACAATGTTCAACAAGACACCAGTAATGTGAAGGAGCCAGTGTGTCGGCTTTGTTTCAGAGACATCTACATTATAAAAAAGTTGACCGCCTAAAATGATGCACAGTCACAGATGACAAACTTACTTTTAGGGCTGCAACAACGAATCAATAAAAATCAATTATTAAAAGTGTTGGCAATGAATTTCATTATCGATTCGTTGTGTCTGGAGATTATTGCGTCACTCACTAAGTCGCGACGCTCTTTCAGTTGAGTTGAGCGGAGTGGAGGTAGAGGAGATTATAGACGTATGTAACACTTGATATCAGTGGTGCCCAATACATCGATCGCACGGGCAGTGTTGGTAGATCGCCGGCAAACGGCTTATCTCTCTCTCTCTCTCTCTCTCTCTCTCACTACTCACTCAGGCACACTTTGCCCTCTCCCTGTTGGTGACATCCATTTTTTTACACTTTCTGTGACTGTAGGATTACAAAACGATTGTATACTGATATTTTTAAATGTACAATCACCTCTACGTATAACTTGCTTTTACATACCCCTAAAACGAATTGTTTATATATGTATATTTACATCAGGAGCAGGTCCTCTCTTTGGGGGTGGACGTACTTTACATATTTTGAGCTTTAATGACATTCGAGGGCTACCATAGGTTCCCATGTAATGCTTGGAACTGAAGAGTGAGGTGAGGCTGCAACTGCACCAATGGACGCCACCAAATCCTACACACTGAACGTTTAAGCTTCACTGTTGAGCTTTCTTGAGGATATGACTTTGATGCTCTTTGAAAGGACATTATTGTGCCATGTTGTCATGTAGCATAAAACATGGTTGATATGATAGTGACAATAATTTCTCCTACTGCAGTATTTTATGGTATATATCATCCACCTGAATTTGATATTGTGACAGGCTTGTATTGTACCATTGTGTGCTTTTTCTTCTCCTTCAGATGGAAGATGGTCACACCATATTCGACTACAATGTGGGATTAAACGACATAGTGCAGCTGCTGGTCAGGCAGAAGATGCCCCTCGTTGAAGTCATCAAAAGCAAGGACAAAGAAGCTGAACTTTCTGATACTGATTCAGGCTGCGGATCAACCCACAGCGAGTCTGACAAGAACTCTACTCATGGTGAGGTTGAGGGTCAAAGCGCCAGCACCTCTGCCCAGACCAACACCCCCGAGCTTGTCGATCCGGGATTTGGATTTTACAAAGTGAGTATTGGAACTGGTGATAGAAGGGCTAGATGAAATATTTTTTGGAAGGTTAGTTGGTGAAGAGCTGTATGACTAGGTTTACTCTTCATAACTGGGTTATGAAAATAAGGCCATTATGACGTACACATTGGTGTGTTCAGTGTTGCTTTTTTTTTGTTTCAATATTTGTATTTGGGGGAAAAGAGGCAATTACAATATGGTGACATAAGGACATACAGATTCCCATTGTTTTTCTGACATACAATGAATGTGGCCTCTATAGCAAACGATAAGATATATATATATATATATATATATATATAAATAAAAAGAGTATAAAGAATAGATAATAGTTGCTTTTTTTATCGTAACTGTGGTTAGTTTTCATTCTTTATAACATTTGTGAAGAGTGAAGACCAACACTGTGAGGAATTCTGCATTATTTAAAGGTGCAATGTGTAAGATTTGGTGACATTAGTGGTGAAGTTGCATGTTGCATCCATCACCTCACCCTCGCCCTTCTGAGCAAACGTGACAACCCATGGTAACCCAAGTCATTAAAACTCAAACTCCACTTGGGGCGGCCCTGATAGAGGATCTGCTCCTCGTGTAAATACACATGAATGGGGTCATTTAAGTGTAATGGGTGGGGTTGAATTTGTGATAGTAAATGCATGAATATGTCAGTATGTAATTGTTTTTTTTTTTTTTTAGAAGTGACGAAATTCACGGAAATTTGACACGGAATATTTTTGTATACATTTTTTTCAAAAATCTAAATCGTCTTCTCCATTTATAGAAGGATTCATTCGTCCAATTCTACTCCCAGTGACCATAGGCAGTTCTGCATCCATGTATAGTTATGGTTTAATTATGTATTTTTCCAGTTTTCAATTTTTAGAATGACTCATTTGTTTGTAACTAACGGTGCTAACAAAACTTCAGCCATTTAAGTTGTGTCTGTCATTTGTTTGTTGAAGATCAATGAGCTAGTGGATGCAAGAGACTTGAGCATGGGGGCGTGGTTTGAAGCACAGGTAATAAACGTCACAAAGGCGGCGAACGCACCCGGAGAAGACGCTGCTGATGCTGAGGAGATACTGTACCATGTTAAATATGAAGAGTAAGAATCTTTGACCTATTTCCTTTACTCATGGTTTTACGTTCAGTGTTGTGATGGATATAAAGTTATGGTAATTTCATCTTTTTTCGACTAACCGATGGTGTAACATTTTCAGTTACCCAGAGAATGGGGCAATTCCACTACTTGCCAAGGATGTTCGCCCACGTGCCCGCACTGTGTACCAGTGGCACCAGCTGGAGCCAGGAATGATTGTTATGGTCAACTACAACCCAGATGACCGGAAAGAGCGCGGCTACTGGTATGATGCAGAGATCCAGAGGAAGAGGGAGACGCGCACCCTTCGAGAAATCTATGCCAAGATCCTTCTAGGGTAAGGACATTAAAATAAGTGTTGATTAGCCGAAAAGTCTATTACATCCTGCTGGGTGAAGGTATTTTTTTTTTTTTTTTGGAGTTTAAGTGTTCAAACTACTCTTCCGGAAGCGGAAGGAACAACCCAACATTATCCATGGCAACATGTTTGTCTCTGTTTTCAGCGATGCCGGCGACTCTCTAAACGACTGCAAAATCATGTTCCTGACTGAAATCTATAAAATTGAAGAACCCGGTTCTCTGAGAGACATTCCAGCCGGTTCTGAGAGCCCACAAAAAAGTACGTGGTGTACCTACGTACGAACGTCTATGATTTAAATGATATCCATTTGAATTGATATTACAGGGTTACTTATTTGTCCTCCAGGATCGAATGGACCCGAGTGTAAGCACTGTAAAGACGACCCTGGCAAAAACTGTCGTTGGTGTAACTGTCACATCTGCGGCATCAAGCAGGATCCTGATAAACAACTGCTGTGTGATGAATGTGACATGGCCTATCACATCTACTGCCTGAACCCCCCACTCACCGCCATTCCTGAAGATGAAGACTGGTCAGTAGGAGCAGATGAAGAGTACTGCAAATGTCCCCGTTTTAATTCCTTGTGTTAAATTTCTCATGCTCGTCATTCACCATACTCCCCATTGCACTGTTGCAGGTATTGCCCAGGTTGCCGTAATGACAGCAGCGAGGTTGTTTTGGCCGGAGAGAAGCTGAAAGAAAGCAAGAAGAAGGCAAAGATGGCCTCTGCCAGCTCGTCCACTCAGAGAGACTGGGGCAAGGTAAGCACAGGTTCAGCTCTGCTGAAGAAAAACCTGATCTGCATATTGTTGATGCAGGTTTGAGAAAATTCTCCAGAGTAAAAAAAATAAAAAAATAAAAAAATGTGTTCATGGTCACAAGCTCAGTGCTTTTGATCATACACTTAACTTCAATTTAAGATTACAGTAACTCCGTCCCAGTTTGCACTATCAGAAAAATTCAAACGGTTGACAGCCAATTTAGTGTCAATACGTTCACTTCACTCCTGCCTCTCCTGGGACCCTGGAAAACGGCGCCTGTACATATTTCAGTGCAACACAGATGTTGAGACACAATAAAGATTTTATTTTACTTATCAAATCACATTTTTCATTCTCTATCCTATTGTTGCATGAATTCCTTAATGTAAAGTCAGCTCTAAATTTTATCCTGAGCATTTTAAGGTGGACATACTAAACATCTTTTGACATTTAACAACTGAGGGCGACCATAGTTCTCCAGTAAGCTAGAAAGGGAATGGTGTGGCCATATTCAACATTCAACCTCACCTATAGATGTCACCAAATCTTACACACTGCACCTTTATGTATTAAAAAGTTCATGTTTTGCTAACTAAACCCGTAGAAACCCTGCTTTAAAACATGTGGTTGTTTTGATGGACATCACCAAACATAACAAATATTCCACATGTAGCAAAGTGCCGTTGTCTGTGTGGACGTCTTTGACTTTGCCTGCTACAATTTTGGACTTTTTGTTCTTATTTTCATATCTTTTTCTCTCCAGGGAATGGCCTGTGTTGGGAGAACCAAACAGTGCACTATTGTCCCATCCAACCACTACGGCCCGATCCCTGGTATACCTGTTGGTTCCCTGTGGAAATTCAGAGTCCAGGTCAGTCCTCTGAAAGTGTGAAATTGTTCTTCAGTTTGACATTAACTTGATGACAAATCTCCTCCCTTTATACTGTTTCACCGTCGGCTTTCCCAGGTCAGTGAGTCTGGTGTTCATAGGCCACATGTCGCTGGAATTCATGGCAGGAGCAATGATGGCGCCTACTCTCTCGTCCTGGCTGGAGGCTACGAGGATGATGTGGTATGTTGTTTTATTTGTCAATCTTAGTCATATCAGCCGTATTTTTAGTTTAATCTCATAAGTAGACGGGCTTTTGTATTTTTATTCTGTGAAACCTTTTGTATGTTAAAGGATGATGGCAACGAGTTCACCTACACTGGCTCTGGAGGACGTGATCTGTCTGGAAATAAGAGGACTGCTGAGCAGTCGTGCGATCAAACACTTACCCACATGAACAGGTATACAAACCCAGACAATTCAACATAAGTGCTCATTTCAAAGGGATTTCTCCTTCATTGTCTTTGTTCCTCTGATCAGAGCTTTAGCTCTCAACTGCAACGTGCCTGTCAATGACAAGAATGGAGCGGAGGCCAAGAACTGGAAGGAAGGCAAACCAGTTAGAGTTGTTCGCAACTGCAAGGGTCGCAAGCACAGCAAATACAGCCCAGAGGAAGGAAACCGATACGATGGAATATACAAGGTCTGCCAATAACACCAGACACTTTTCTATCTACATTTTCTGTCTATCATTTTCCTGTGTTTGTGCCAAATGCTCCAAAGACCTGCAGAGCACTGGAACAAATTTACTACACTCTTGAGTCATCAAGGACAAAAACGTCAGCTTCCAAAAAACTTAAAAGATTCATTTTTTTTTTATCTTCAGCCCTATTAAAAATAACAAACAAATTTGATTTTAAGTCAAATCAAATTTTATTTATATAGCCTGCATTTTCAAATCATAGTTTGTCTCACAGGGCTTCACAGGGTGGGTAACATCCTTAGAGCCTCAGCAAGGGTCAGGAAAAACTACTGGGAGGAAAAACCTTTTAACAGGGAAAAAGAAGAAAGTTTAGGGAGAGTCACAGGTGAGGGATCCACTCCCAGGACGGACACATGTGCAGTAAATGTTGCATAGAATGTTCAATAACAAAACGCACATTTTAACCCTTGAAAAAATTGTTTAAGACATTTATGCAAAAAAGTAGAAAACAATATATAAATCTGTTGATCTTGTGATCAATCTGTGACATGTGTGTCCCTAATTAGAGTAGTAAAGGAAAGTGATGCCTGAAGGTTAATATTTAGCCATAATTAGATTTTGCTTTATTTGATCTACCTACCTCAGGTGGTGAAGTACTGGCCAGCCAAGGGCAAATCTGGTTTCTTGGTGTGGCGTTATTTGCTGAAACGCGACGATGACGAGCCGGCACCGTGGACGAGAGATGGCAAAGATCGTATAAAGAAACTGGGACTCACCATGCAGGTACATATAGATGATGTCAATATGGTCATTATGGGTCTGTCTGTCATCAGATCTTTGTAACAATATTGACTGACTCTGTGTTCTTCCAGTACCCTGCTGGTTATCAGAAAGAAAAGGAAAATAAAAATGATGAGAAGGAGGAGGCGGAGGCAACACCTAGCAAATCCAAGAGGAAGAGGAAATCTCAGGGCAGTGGTACGTTTTCTGTGTATGACATTTAAAATATTTGTACTTCTATGTTGCATGCACCCTGTACTGTACTATCACTTGTTCTGCATCAGACTCGTCTAAGACCTCACCTGGCAAGAGTCCCAAGAAGGTCAAGGTGGAGGTGTACAAGCTTTCCCAGGAGCAGAAGGGTCTGATCAAAAGTGACAAGCCAAACAAAAAGCTGTGGGATGAAGCCATGGAGTCACTGTCACTGGGGCCGGTGAGGATGCTCTTATTTACCTAGTTGCATATTTTTGATATCTTAAAGGTGCAATGCGTAACATTTGATGATGTCTAGAGGTGAAGGTGCGTGCTGTATCCATCACCTCACCCTCACCCCTCTGAGCATGCAGGAGAACCTATGGTCGACCTGGATTGTCATTCAAACTCAAATGATGTTTAATATGTCCGTCTTTACTACTGTAAAAACATGGCGGCCCCCATAGAGAGGACGGCTTTCTCATGTAAATATACATTGATTGGCTTATTTAAGGGTAATGGGGAAAAACATTTAGTTGATTCATAAACTGATGAAAATGTGGGTATGTAATTCTTTTGTAATATTTTTTTAAAAGTGACAAAGATTACATCTTACTCAGCGCAAGTTTGGATAGTGCAAATAAGAAGTTCTTAATTTGTTTCACTCATGTGACTTTAATTAATCTCATGATTTGGTGACATTATGTATTCATAAATGATATTTTATTTTTTTACATTTGGTTTGTAAGTATTTCATGTCTGGATTTTGCTGGTATTTCTGCTAATATTAGATAAAGAACATTTTACTGTCTTAAATATTGAAATATAAACATAAATATTTTGTTTGCAGAAATTTTTGAACAAGGTCGAAGAAGTGTTCCTATGCATTTGCTGCCAAGAGGTGGTCTACCAGCCCATCACCACAGAGTGCCAACACAATGTCTGCAGGGTAAGAAAACTAACTCCACAATTTTGGAATGATGACTTAAAGGAGCAGTGTGGCAAATTTTGGACAATTTTTCTATCTTCTATCTGTAGAAATAGGATTACACACTGACATTTTTACAAATGTATTTGTAATGTATTGCTTTGTACATTACCCTAAAATGAAGCCTTTAATGTACGTCAGGAGCGGGTCCTCCCTATGGGGGCTGCCATGTTTTTACAGTAGCCCAGAGTGGATGCATAAACGTCATTGAGCTTTATTGACAATCGAGGGCTACCATAGGTTCTCCTGGTATGGGAAGGGTGAGGTGATGTACAACATGCAACTTCACCAAAAAATGTCACAAAGTGTCAAATACTGTACCTTTTCAAGGTGCAGTGTGTAAGATTTGGTGACATGGAGTGGTGAGGTTGTATCCATCACCTCACCCTTCTGAGCATGGAGGAGGAACCTGTGGTCGACTTCAGTTGTCATTCAAACTCTAAAGACGTTGAGTGCCTCTACTCTGGGCCACTGTAGAATCATGGGGGCCATTATTGGGCTCATTGAAGGGTAATGGGGGGAGAACATAAAATAGGCGCTTGAATTCATGAAAATGTCAGTATATAATTATATTGTAATATTTTTTGATGTGACAAAAATAAACAAAATCTCACACACTGCACCTTTAAGGCTAAGGTGTTATTTCTTTATTAACGTGAGCTGTTGCAGGTTTTGATTCGTTGCTGTGGCTCCACCCATCTCTCAGTCTTAAAGGCACATGACTGTCTAGAAATCAAGGTCCACATGCCACTTTGTGTTTACATTTTCATATGTATGTAAATGCTTAACTTGATTAAATGGATAAATGAAGTACTTTACAATATTTCTAGTCATTATATTTACTTGTACAACTAAAACCGGCCCCTTGAGAGCAACCATAATGCTGATGTGGCCCTCGAGCAAAAATGAGTTTGACACCCCTGAATACGTGTAACCGTGTTTTAAAACTCTTCAAGTCGTAGTAAAGATGCAATATATAAATATATATTTCTCTTGAATCCAGGAATGCCTTCAGCGGTCCTTCAAAGCAGAGGTGTACACCTGCCCAGCGTGCCGACATGACCTGGGCAAAAATAACCCCATGGCCATCAACAAATCTCTGCAGGACATTCTAAATCAGTTTTTCCCTGGCTACAGCAACGGGCGATGATCATCTGCTCCGCCCACACATGCACAAGTCAGTAAGATGAATTTTCAGTCAATACAAAAAGAATCAGTTTCTCTTAATATATTTTTGTGATTATTAAACTACAATTTTTCGTGGACTTCGTTGTTACCTTCTTCCACATTGGATCTGCCACAGTGTGTAGTCATTGATGTCATTTCCTGTTTGACTGCCCGTGCCATTACTCCTCAGTGACAACCTTAGGTTGATATTACTCAAATGTATTGGGAATACTAATGTTTATAATCTGGATCTGTTGCATTGGCTGTGACTGTCATTTGATGCAGTGGCACAGTCAGGTGATCGACATTGCATCAACATGATGATAGTGGCCGTCTTTGGGAGTAAAGAGGCTTTTTTCAGTGTGACAAAATGAGGCGACAGACAAAAGTAGATTAACTTTGTTTTTGTTCTGTTTGCAGCTGTCTTTGTGGAGGTGTCTTTGTAGGAAACATGGATGGCTTTTTATTTTCTATTTTTTTACATTTTCCTACCTATATATATTTTAATGAAGCAAGTCATATTTATATATGAAGTTGGTTTCTTGAAACCAAACATGGTTTGCGTGAATTTCATTATGTGGCATAGATTTTTGTTTCCCCTTATGTCACAAAGGTTTTAAAATAACTAATGTAGAAGTTCGTTTTTCTTTTTTTTTTCTTCTTTTTTTTAAGCTCTTAAGACCTTGTCCCTGACTTTTAAAGCTAATTGAGGTTAGAAACGTTGTTTTAAAATATGTATTTCTTTTGTAATCTTACTGCTGTCTTTAGGAAGGGGTTGTTAAATCAAATTTTAGTTTCCTGAGGTCGCCTGTTCTGAAAGTAAGAAATGCAGATGAAGTAAATTCCACATAATCTTTTATACTGATTGAATAATCCAAATTTCGACTGAACTACTTTCGTGGCTGTCTTTTTCAATTATGCAATGATCTGTGTGGATAGTCAGCAGCCCTCTGTTCAAATGCCAGCTTTTGTGTTTTTGTAAGGGTGACACAATTTTTCATAAACTGGGAAAGGTATATATTTGATAATTGTTAATGGTCTAGTCCATCTTGGTTTTCTTTTGTTTTTTAGGAAATGTTGCTTATGACTGGTGTAAAAAATGTCAAATATTGTGTGATACTTAATAAAAGGTGAACTGATGTATTCTCTGTATCCTCCTCACTTTCACACTGACACATAAATAAATCAAAGGATATGAATTTGATGTTGTTCTTCACAAATCAGATTTGTCAGACTCTGACAATTAAGTTAATTCCTCAACATATTCTCATGTAAACATTAAATTCTGTTAAACGAATGGTAAACGGATTGTTCTTGAATGCAGAAATATATATACAACTAATTCTGACTACTGTCCATGATGAAAATCCCAGGTAAAAAGTTTCAAGCCTGTTGAATCACACCAAAGAATTTGGTTCTAAAATGTTTTTATTTAGTGTTTGGTGCGTTTTTATGAGATATTTTGAGATGTGTTGGAGCTTTTATCCACTTGTAAATATTTATAATTTTAACATATTGATGTATTTTCTGTTTGCCTATTAAATCAAGTTAGTTTGTCATTATGTTCCTTTAATATTGTTTCAGTCGTCTGATTATCAGTTGACCTTATAGCCTGTATAGGTGAGTAGGCGTTTATGGGGTGGGCAGGCACCAGGGAAGGCGCATGGTTTTTTTACCAGGGTGAGAGATTCAACCAGAATCGCAGTTGATATTTGTTTGACGGAAAAGACGATAAAACCAGGAGCAAAAAAGGATTGATTTGCCTGGAATTCTCATTTCTTTATCCCTGCGTACGATCCAAAACCTTCGGTGCCCTTATTTGCCCCATTTTGTTTGATTGATTTTTCATCAGTTCATTTATTTTATTCAGACGATTTATTTTAAGGCACATCGCCTCTACAATATGCATCACTAGTTTGGCCTCAGTAGTAGCACACTGGAGTCTTCATGGGGAAGTACTCTATTTAAAGGTAACAAGTAAACTGCTGTCAGTTGTAAAATAACTCTTTCCATGTTTGATTATCCTTGATTCAAGTAGTAAATATCGAAACAAAGCTCCGTGTTCTACTTACATAAATCATTTTAATTCATCAGGTGAAAAAAAAATCTAATCCAAGAACAAACTTTTTCAAGTCAATAGCAAATATCAAACACAGGTTTTGTAGAATAACTTCTTTTTTTTTTATCATAGTTGAAAGGGGCAGAACTGGGTTGCCGCGGTAAATCTTCAGGGTCGCATCAAATGACTCGGTGGACCATCTTTGGTCCACAGGCCTCCAGTTTGACACATGTGGCCGTGTGATTGGCTCTCACCAGGGAAACAGGACGCGGTTATATCTCAAGACATTAAAGGTCCAGTCTCCTCCAAACTTCACATGCATGACAGCAGTCCACGAGCACGTTTAATCTCAACCACAGCGCCTCCTACAGTGCGGCCGCGGGACGGCATTTCACCTACAGGCATGAAATTTAATACACTTTACACGCCCTGCCCCCACAGTCTGGCCGAAGCGACCTTAAAGGTGCAGTGAGTACGATCTGGTGACATCTAGAGGTGAAGTTGCATGCTGTGTCCATCACCACACCCTCAACCCTCTGAGCATCCAGGGAACATATGCTGGACTTCAGTTGTCATTCAAACTCAAAATACGTTTGTTTGGGACTATTACAAGTGCGCAGTGTTCAGTTATGGTCGTAAGTCGCTTTGGAAACGTATGGAAATCAATTAAACAGTGACAAGTGTCCTGTGATTCGTTATTTTCTGTCGAAGCAGCTGACAACACAGTCTGCCCTCATCCCTTGTGTACGTGTGGAGCCTGCACTCAACCGAAATACGACGACGGAGGCCCTCGAGCTCAGCAGCGTCGGCTCTCATTCGATGATTTTCCTGTCCGTCACCGCACCGACCAATTATATCGCGTATTCTCCAAGCGAGTCTTACTGCTTCCGCATCGCTCAGCCTATCGCAGGGCGTACGTCCGAAAGTGGGTGTCATTCCGACCTCGCCTCGACTAACTAAATGCTAAGGAAACCAGCTCAGGGAATCTGCTACACATCGAAACAAAAATCGATTGATCTTAGTAGGAAGAAAGCTCCACCACACCGCAGGAGGTAATGTTCTCGCAAACCACATTTCTATTTTGAACCATGAATAACGCGTTTTGGTGAATCGTGATTTGTGCTGTATCTCTCGTCGCCGTGTTTTTTTCCTTCTCCCTTCCAACCGTTGACTTGGAGATGTGTAGCCGTAAGCTAGGTGCTGTTAGCTTCGCACAGCAAATACTAGTGCGCACGGGGAAGAGTGGCTCTATCTTACATATGGTTTATGTGTATTTGCGGCACGTCGCGCCGATCGTAATATTATCATGAAGCGTTGTGGTTGCGTTAGTTGCGTAAGGTTCCATGTTATTGAGCAGTGGTAGTTGTGCAGAGCTAGCGCAGACAATAGCAGCAGCAGCAGCAGCAGCAGCAGCAGCAGCAGCATCACTCTTCAGTATCCGGCTACACGGCAGCGTTGTTGACATTGAGCACGGACGTTAATCGTGTTCATATTTGGCTGACAGGGCGAATCCCCGCTTCTAGCAGCAGATTGCTGTGTAATTGACACTAGTTTCATGTGTGTCGGCCCTTTTTCTTGGTTTGGACGGAACAGCAGGGGATCCTGGGGCCTGCACTTTGATTGATCTGTACGGATCACATATGATCAAATCAATGAGTAAACACGGACATGCATCTAAAAGTCAGAGTGCAAAGCACATTTTTTGTTACATTTGAATGAGTCATTGAATGTGAACCAACCAGTGGCCCAGTGTGTAGCAGTTACCACCAGTAACGTCTGTTGTTCCACAGCCAGATGTGTTTGTGTTGTTAAACATACGGCCCGCGGGTCTAACCTGGCTCTCCAGAGGGTCCAGTTCAGCCCGCGGGGTGATTTTGCAAAGTGTTTAAAGTACAGAAAAGGCTTTAACTGCAATTTCTGCATGAAAGATAGTTTACTCTGCACCATGATTGTCTATGTATGTTATTATTGATCATTTTTCTATCTATATATTAAAAAAAAATTATTTGTCCTTCTGTTTTGTTTTAATTCCTCTTCATCCTTTGTTTTGTTTTCCTACTTTCAGTCACTTATTTATTTTTAAGGCTTCTTATTGATTTATTCGTTTGTGTGTTTGTTATGTTTAGTTTTAACTAATTTTAACTAAAACTTTGTTTGAAGTGAAAGTTGGGGGGGTACAAATAGTCAACACCTTATCATTGGTGTTTTGATATCATATACAATCTCGTAAGTTGTTACGAGCTGCTAACAAATGTGTAAAAAAAAGTAGATATTTCAGAATGCACTTTTCTGCACTGGACAAATAATATAAATAAATCCCAATTGTTGAAGTTTATCGGTTATTATGCTATGATGTTGCTGGTCCGGCCCACTTGAGCTCAACATGGGCTGTATGTGGTCCCTGAACTCCCCTGTGTTTTGATTAGAGGTTATTGTCTGTCAAGTATATGACCTTGTTTCCCACTCTTTTCCACCCAGGTGTACCTGCAACACTTTTCCAAAGCAATGGCTACCAACAGGCCCATGGACATGGTTAAGCCTCCTTGCCTCGCTCCTGCCTCATCCCCAGATGCGAACCCTTCACCTCCAGTTCTCAGTGCCGGTGCAATACCAGAGCAGATTCCCACCCAGGAGCCAGCGGAAGCAGAAACTCCACACGCAGCCATGTTCACAGACACCAGTACCGCTTCAGATGTTGCTCCAGATCTCAACGCAGCTCAACCTGCAGACCCAGACTCAGCAACAGCTCTCGCCCCAGGTTCAGAGCTTCCCCCGTCTCCTCTGCTGACACCCGTCAGCGCCAAGAACCCCAGCTGCAAGATCATGACCTTCCACCCCACCGTGGAGGAGTTTAAAGACTTTGCCAAATACGTTGTCTACATGGAGAGCCAAGGAGCTCACCGTGCTGGCCTTGCAAAGGTGAACACACAAACGTGTTTTTATTCATCCAGCAGTGATGTGAAGAACAGATGACGCGAGTAAACTAATTGACTACAATATAAAACAGTAATTCAGTAAATCGGTCACTGTAAAATAGTATTTTAACATGTACATTTGATTATTTTAAGTGAAGAGAGAAACTGAATCAATAGTGGAATTAAAGAAAAGTGTATTAAAGGTCCAGTGTGTAAGATTTGGTGACATGGAGAGGTGAAGTTGCATGTTGTATCCATCACCTCACCCTGGTTGTCTTCAGATGTCATTACAACTCAAAAGATGTTTAGTGTGTCCACTCTGGGTGACGGTACTCCACAGAGCCTCCCACTCCTCGTATAAATATATATTAATGCGCTTAATCAAGGGTAATGGAGAAAAAAAACAGAAACACTTTGATGAATAGAACTATAAAGTGTCAATATGTATTTGTTTTGTAATATTTTAGAAGTGATAAAAATGTACACAATCTTACACACTGCACCTTTAAAAGAACTTGGTGGGATGAGAAAATGTGAAAGGTCAGTGTAAATCTCTGCTCTCGATTGAACTGGCTCCTTCCATTCAACAGGTGATTCCCCCCGAGGGCTGGAAACCTCGTCGATGCTACGACACCATCGAGGACATGGTCATCCCAGCTCCCATCATGCAGGTGGTGACCGGCCAGTCGGGTCTGTTCACCCAGTACAACATCCAGAAGAAGTCCATGACTGTGGGAGAGTTCCGCAAGCTGGCCAACAGCAAGAAGTAAGTTGCTGGCTGGTACCAGAGGCTCGGATGTTGCCGAGTCTTTTTCAAAATAAGATCTTACGTTCTTCAGCCCTATTGCTGACAGGACATGTGTTGCTGCTCTGCCTGTAGGTACTGCACACCCCGTCACAAAGACTTTGATGACCTGGAGAGGAAATACTGGAAGAACCTGACGTTTGTCTCGCCCATCTACGGTGCTGATGTCAGTGGCTCCATCTATGACGAGGTAAGGCGCGCGAGAACGTGTGCGCTTGCACACGTGCGCAAGCGTGTATAGGGAGCGTAAACACACAAACCCCCATGTCTAGTGACTGTCAGCACAATATATGTAAAATTGATATGAATAATAATAATGATGGATAAGACGGGGAGGAGACCAACGCTCATCCTCTAAAGTCCAAAATAAATTGCAGTGAGCTGCTTAATGGCACCAACAATGCGACTCCCAATTTCAGGGGGACAGGAAACCTCCCCACCACAACATGGTGATGGTCCCTAGAGAGAGATGACCTTTGCTTTATTGTTCATTTCCATGTAAGGACATCAGTAGATTTTGCAGATCTCTCAGTGTGGGTCACAAAAATGTATTTTTCTTATTTTTAGGACATTCAAGAATGGAACATTGGCCGTCTCAACACGTTGCTGGACATGGTGGAACAGGAGTGCGGCATCGTCATTGAAGGAGTCAACACACCCTATCTGTATTTTGGCATGTGGAAGACCACCTTCGCTTGGCATACAGAGGACATGGACCTCTACAGCATCAATTACCTGCACTTTGGACAGTCCAAGTCTTGGTCAGTACTGTTCATTTCCTTGACACTTTTTGTACAGCTTCAGTTTGATCGCTCTTTATTTCAAATGTTTTTATTTGTTTTGAGATTTATATTTGTTACACAACCACAGCGTGTAAATAACTCTTCTGGTCATATTCCAACATGATTGTGTGTATTTTATAGCAGAAACAAAATATAATAAAACAAAAAATAACATCAAAAATTTAACCCGAACCAAAACCAAAGTTTGGAGCAGACTTTAAACATGTTCCGTTCACCTCTGAAGTTGATTATTCTAACGTGGGAGTCTGTGGGGATTTGCTCTCTTTTTGAGTCAGTCCCAGTGGCCAGCTTTTGAACTGCAAGTTTAACTTTTTTCACTTCCTCTTGCGCTTCATCCGTCTGCACCGGAGGTTGCCCTTCGGTTCTGATCCAATGATCCAGAACTCGAGGAAGTAGTATTGTATTATAGGATATCAATCCTTTAAAAAAAACCATACTTTTTCTCCTGCTGATAGAGTGACAGACGTGTGGTTGCCTTGGCAACCGTGGCTCAGGAGGGAGGGAACGGAAAGGAACACACTTTATGGACTGATTGTTTAGTTGCCGCGGGGATGAAAGGGACGCCCCCTGATGGATGGGCTGTGATGCAGGCTGATGCTTCCTGGAGACACAAATACCTTTTTAGAAAATTACTTTTTTGGGAATCATATATATTTGCTGTCTTAACTTCAAGCCAGTGGATAAGACGTCTATTTTATTCATACTTTCAATTCAAACAGGGGATTGCGAAATATATCTGAAGACACAAGAACTTTGTTGATAAAACGACAGCTCAATATTTAAAGGTGCAGTGTGGAAGATTTGGTGACATCTAGAGGTGAAGTTGCATGTTGTAGCTCACCCCCACCCTCTGAGCACGCAGGATAAATAACTCAGTAGATGTTCAGTACGTTCGCTATGACATGAATATTTAACCATAAAGGAATATTACTGTGTTATGCTTTGCGATCCTGTGTTATGTTTAAAACGATGAGTACAATCAATCAGTGTCTTTAACACGTTGAAATGTTCCGTTTAATGTCACGTCTTGCAATTAGTTCTTAATGCTAACCAGAAAACACTCAGGCATTTATTAGTTTTGGAGTTCAAAAAGCTTTCGATGTCAGATGATTGTGTTATGTAATGATATAAACACATGGGAAGATTCTACACCCCCACTGAAATACCCAGGTTTCGTCTGCAGGTGGCAGTGTAACACCATGTCTTGGCTCCTCTGCCAGAAGTCGTGTTTCTTTTCCATGTGTTAATTCTAGTTTAGAAGTAGGTGATGATAAATTCACGAGAATGTTGGTACGTCATTTATTTGTAATACTTTTTAGAGGTGACAAATGAAATCGAACACACTGCACTTTAAAAAAAATCCTTTTATTTTCTATACAGCGCCCTTTCACTACAGAAATCATTTAGGTTACCTTCCCTATAAACCACGTCTACACCCGGTTCTTTAATTAAATTTAATTACACGTCATTCATTTTATGAACATGTCATTTATCTTATTTACATGTCAGCATGTTATTTCTGTCTCTGTGGTCTGTGCTCTCTGTGTAATGCACAGCGGACCTCCGCCCTGATGCGCACACACACACAGACACAGGTGAAACACATGAACACCACGAGTGTTTGTGTTGGTGGGTGTGTGTGGGGCAAAAGATAGACAGTGGGGATGGGAAGTTTATGGGGAAAGAATATTTGAAGAGCGGAATGTATAAAAGTTAGGGTCAGATTGTTTTGATGCTTTGATGCTACAGATGTGTTTGCATTTCGGCAGTGTAAGAGCAGAGTGACATATGCAGAGGGACGTGTGTGTGTTTGTGTGTACATGTGTGTCGGTTTGCAAGTACACCACCAAATCACTGGTTTGGTGTCTGAGTTTATTTCAAAAGAAATAGCAATTTTTTGTATTGGATTGAAAACGGAGGAGCGCGGCTGCGGACTTGGGACATAGTCTGCAGGAAACGCTGCAAACGAACAGACCGGTTAGTCTGTTGCACAGGGGACCGGGTCTCTGCGTAAGCTTAGTTTATCAAAGCATACATTGGGCTTAAAGGTGCAGTGTGCAAGATTTCTGTCATTTTTGTCACTTCTGTTGGTAGAGGAAGTTTTACAAAACAATTACATACGGACATTTTCATAATCACCTAAATGTATTTTTGTTCCCACTGCCCTTTTATTAATGTATATTTACATGAGGGTCCTCTCTACAGGGGCGGCCACGTTTTTACAGCAGCCCAGAGTGGACATACTCAACATGTTTTGAGTTTTAATAACTGAAGTCGACCACAGGTTCTCCTGCATGCGTGTGAGGGTGAGGTGATGGATACAACTTGCAACTTTACCACTAGATGATACCAAAGCACACTGCACCTTTAATTTAGAGATCCGTTTAATTTTAAGACATGGCAGCATTTAGCAAAAATGTCATTAGTACTTTTAATACGGGGATATGCGCTTTGCTTTGTGTTGCACAATTTTCCTCAGTTTACCGTTTGTAGTTTTTACGAATTTAAATATGATTGTGTTTTTTAAATATTCAGTCATTGGATGGTTTTTTTTTGTTATAACTCCAGAATTAATTAAAGGAATCCGTCATTATTGTTCTGTCTTTACATCCCCAAGTGTAAGATCAACCTATCACTAAACTGATCATGATTTCACCTCCTCTCTTTTTAGGTATTCTATTCCACCTGAGCACGGCAAGAGGCTGGAGAGGCTCGCACAAGGTGAGAAACCCAAGATGTTACAAGCTAAAATCTTTCTGTATTACCTTCCTCTTCTGACCTCTTCTCACCTTGACATCATACGCACCAGTATACTGTACATTCCAACTCTTACCAATTTGACCCTGAAATGGAAAACGGAAAGTAAAGCTTTGGTTCTCAGGCTCACTGTCGGATTTCGTTTTGAGCACAGAACGATCGAGACTGTAACGAACCGACCGGTTCAATTCAATTGTATTTATTTAGCACCAAAAGTATTTTAGTTCAGGGGCAAAATACAGCCCAATATGAATACAAGTGGATTGGACCAGTAAAATCATAACATAACGACCTTAAACGTGCGGTGTCTAAGATTTGGTGATATCTAAAGGTGAACTCGCATGTTGTATCCATCACCTCACCCTCACCCTTCTGAGCATGAAGGAGAACCTCTGATGGACTTCAGCTGACAGTAAAACTCAAAAGAGTTTTAGTATGTCCACTCTTGGCTACTGTAAAAACATGAGAGGACCCACTCTTCATGTACTGCATTTTCTGGACTATAAGTCGCACTTTTTTTTCATAGTTTGGCTGGTCCTGTGACTTATTGTCAGGTGCGACTTATATATATCACAATATATAAATATTAATATAAATAAATATGCATTTAAAACTGAACGCATTGCCTCCAATGCATTTCTGCAATCGAATCCGCCTGCCCCTTTGAGTGCGCAATGCATTCTGGGTTGTTTACATTCAGTCTCATGTCCAGTGCGTAATGATGTCACTGGTTTTTCTCTGTTCAGTTCTTCTGGAGATATGAAACGGGCAGCTCGCTGATTGTTGAGTCGCTCTGGTGTCCGTTTCGATAGAAGTGTGCGAACCGCTAACATCCCGTCGATACAATTTGTCTCCACTCCCGGAGAAACCCGCAGTTCTACCAAGCGCTGAAGACACGGTCGGGTTGCCGCACAGACATGTTGAAGTGACGGACAGTTATTACAGACTGTTTGGAGAAGAAAACAACACTGAACTACACCACAGTTTCATCAGAGCAGCCCATGTTCATCTCTGTGCCTACAACAGATCTCAATCTCAATCCAATCCCCATTACATTTAATGGTAATGGGGGAAAATACAGCAATAAGGTGATTATAAATTCATGAAAATATCAGTCTGTAATTGTTTTTGTAACATTTTGTTTGTCTTACACACTGCGCCTCAAAGTTTTTAAGTGCAGAAAAACACATTCTGTAAACATTCACATTCAACAAATTAGATGTTTTTTTCAAAACATTATGAACAACTTGACGTTTCTTAAAATTATCTGTGCAATTTCAGCAATATTATGCCTCGGTTTCTCGTCTTCACATTGCATTACAACCATGCACTGTGCATAAAGATGGACGAGGCAAATTGTGGGCGAGTCACTCAACGCCATCTTGACTCATCCGACTCCCTGATTCATCCAGGGCGAAGTGGCCGCCCCGTGAACTCGTGCGATTCATCCCTCTGCACCGGAGGTTGCCCCTTGATTTCAACTCACAGATCACAATGCATCTAAGGCACAAAACGAAGTATCTGGAACTCAACGATATCGTTTTTTACTTCATGATCAAACCAAACGTCGCTACGCTGTGAATGTGCACAGCTACTGGTGGATGTGGAATCATAGATGTTTTTCCCACAACTTTCACAATGATCTCCAATGAGAGAAACACTCAACTGTTAATTATGGTATTCAAACTTGTTTTCATGTCATTGACACAATGGAACTAATTCCACTTAAAGGTGCAGTCTGTAAGATTTGGTGACAGTAGTGTCAGTAGAAATATTTGTAGAAGTGACCAAAATGACCAAAATCTTACGCACTGCACCTTTTAGCAAACATCAGTGTGAGAGGATCCACTCGATAGCTACTTTTTATCTTCACCCGAGTCACTTACTCTATTGTTCTTCTTCATAACATTACATTTTCTATTGCTTCATCAACCGTTTACCTCCCCACTTTATATCTCTGCAACACTCCCTTCCTTTCCTCTTCACTCGTTTCCCGCCCCCTATTCCCTGTTTCCGTCGTGGAAGATTAGATTGTGTATTGCTTGTTTCTGAGAGCAAGGTAAACGATTTGGGGACAGCGAGGGAGGCTTGTTTATCCAAACTGCATGAAATAGTCAAACTGCTTGTCCTTGTTGCAGCAAATAGTGCAGAGAGAGTTGCTATTCTGATTCTAACGAACCAATACCAGAAAGAGTGAGGCAGATGATTCAAACACTGTCCTTGGAGGAAGTTGGACAACGGGATTGGACCCACACGTTGGACATCACTCGCTTAATGCATGCAATATCAGAGCCGTGAATTTAATAATCAATATATCAAGTCAATAATATGCATTAAATGTCGTCTTCATTTTGTGCCCCACGGCAGGATTCTTCCCTGGCAGTTCCCAAGGCTGTGATGCTTTCCTCCGCCACAAGATGACGCTCATCTCGCCGTCCATCCTGAAGAAATATGGAATTCCGTTCAACAGGGTGAGGACATTTAAAGGTCACCTTCAGAAAACATTTGGATCCTTGAGCATCACGTTCAAATAAGTTTGAGTAAATGAATTCCAAATGTTCTCACTTTGCTTGGATTGAGATGACGTCATCATGCCCCCCCCCGTGTCATCGATACAGGATCGCAATTACAATTCTGTGTAATTCACAGAATTCAAGTAACATTCCAAAATTAAGGGAATGTTATACCCAGAATAATTGTATGGTAAATGCTTATCTTGCTACTACTATTTCTACTTTTATTACTACTACCACTATAACTCCTAATATGACTATTGCAAAAAATAATGACAATGAAAAGATAGATAGATAGACATAATATTAAAATTAAAAAAGTAGAATAATATGGATTACAATTAAACATGTTTTTACAATTTTCTTTAATTTGTAAAATCATCTCTCTGAACATGAACCAAATCCAAACCGGACAGACGGCTCTGGACGATGTTCCTCTGGATTTGTTGAATCCGGGCCACAGATTAAACACACGACCATCCGAGCAACTCATTGGCAATTTTCAGTAATTGACATGTTTTTCCTTCTTTCTCAGATCACTCAGAACGAAGGGGAGTTCATGATCACTTTTCCTTATGGATACCACGCTGGATTCAACCACGGCTTCAACTGTGCCGAGTCCACCAACTTTGCAACTCTGCGCTGGGTCGACTACGGCAAAATGGCCACCCTGGTAAGATACGATGGACTATGGGCAGACTGTTCCACTGCCAGAGCTGTCGTCAAACTGTTGTCGAGCCGTTTGACACCTATGATTTACAATGATCTTTCAGGCAGACAAGTTCTATGGGGGGGGGGGGGGGGGGGGGTTAAACATACGGTCCGAGGGCTGGAACTGGCCCGGCAGAAGGTCCACAGTCCGGCCAGCTGGATGATTCTGTAAGAAG
>JAFBJT010091336.1:107054-130616 GCA_016785325.1 Chascanopsetta lugubris | reverse complement strand
TTTCGCCTGCAGGCCTCTGCTGCCGAGGGGAGGCAGGACAAAGTCAGAGGAATCGGGGCAAAGCGGTAAATAGCAGAGGGGGCAGCCTCCGCAGCCTCCACCCATCCCTCACCCCATCCCCCCCCCACCCCCCCCCCCCCCCCCATCCCCCCCTGAGTTCTGTGCAGTGACAGAAGTCACGTAAACGAGGTGATGACACTGTGCAGGTACTACACATGTTGAAGCTGTGGTTTTTCATGAGCAATGGGTCCAACTAGTCTTATACACAGATAGACAGAATCTAATAATAATAATGATAATGATAAGAAGAAGAAGAAGAAGAAGCATCATGGCGCAGCGGGAATTGAGCCCCCGGCCCTCTGGTCAGAGGACAGCCCCTCCCACACCTCAGTCTGGTTGGGAATCTGACCATGACACCGAGGACAATCCTGTACTCTTTGAGATTGATGTCAGGGGATCTTGTATGACCGCAGAGAGTCGAGCCCTCGCCTCTGGAGCAAGCCTCAAGTGGCCACCATGTGAATTGCAAGTTTGTCCATCTCCATATAAACCTCAACCCTCAACCTCAGAGGTTGTCACTTGCTTTTAACTCAATATAGACAACCTCTTCTCGGTCTGAGGAACTTCTGAAATATGATTGTATGATGTGGTCTAAACTGAGAAATCTGAAGATTTGTACCAAACAAGGTGGATGTGAAGACGTCTTCTTACCCTATTCTTCAAGAAATCAAAAGTCAACAGTAGTCAACATGTACAGTAATCAAACACTCAACAAATGCTGCATCAGCAAGAGCTGAAACGTGTGCAGTTCCTAAAAGTTGAGACGAGTGTAACGCTCCTCGTAAAAACACACGCTTCTACAAACTGTGGTGAAATGTTATTGACACAAGTCCATTAAAACCTCATTACATCCACAGTGGCACAGAAACAGCAGCCCATTGTGGTAAGTAAATTGTGCTGTGCTGGTGTGGTTATGTGCCTAATGGAAAAAGCCTCTCCTCAGCACTGTGAAAAAAAAATATATATATTAAAAATGAAGGTGAGGCATTCCTCCATTTGAATCTATACCTCTAGGAGCACGGGGTGCAAGGCTAATGGCGCAAAATGAGCCTTTTGTGACTCAAGTTGAAAGAAAATGGGCTGATATTTTCTTTAATGATTAATAATTCAGCTGAGGTTCTTTTTATGTTTTGCTTTATATTTCTGAATGAACACATGTTTAAGAGGATGGAACTCCTTCCCTTCAATGCTTTACATGTGCACTGACATTTTGTGGCTTCTTCGGACTGTTTTAGACGGACCATGTGCACTTTGGACTAAAGTGACGCAGCATGACAATGATTTAATGAAGGCATATCATGCGATCTTTGCACAGAACTAAGTGGCACATAACATGCTGAGGTCAAAATACTCAAAGGTTATACTGATATAGCTGCTCTAAGAAGCCTGTTTTGGGCCTCTCAGAAAAACGCTCTGCTTTATAATGATAATCCATTCAGTCACAGTGGTCCTGCAGCCTGTCTACTCACATCACACCGCCCTTCTTGATCTAATAAACTTGTCCAAGCAATTTGAAACATGGTTTATGATAATTAAAATGTTTTACAAAAAAATAATTTGAAAAAATACGGATGAGGTGACCTTGAGTGTCAAGAAAGGTGCAGATAAATACAATGTAATCACCATAACATTGATATATTAATATATACAGTATATGCATTCATATTATGATGACATCAGTAGCACGAGCACTGCTCTCTTATTGATGTCACAATGAGTAACTGGTCTGGGTTTTGACCCATTAACATTCAGTACCGGTCATTATACTCAAAGTGCTCGTCCATGCTTGGATCATTTGGAGTTGAATTCTCTGCATGAAACAGGATTAAGGAAAATAAAAGATGTGATCAGAGCCACACTTCGTTAAACATTTCAGAACAGGCGGCACAGATGTGGTCTCATACAGACACTGTCAACAAACTCATTCTCCTCTGGTCGAGAACATGTTAAATCAGACAAATCTCCAGCTGCATTCTTCACAGGGTAAGTCTACAAAATATCTATAGTTTACATCTTATCCTACTCTTCATTTTGACTCATTACTGTCCCCTTCTGGACAGGAAATATGAGGCGATGGATAAATATTATACTTTAAAGTGAGTGATTTCAAAACTCTCAAAACATTGATTTGGGAATTCCCACAGTGTTTCATATATTATGTATTTCACATGTTGCATGTGTTTGTTTAAATGCCAAAACCTTAAGTTCTGATAACATCTGCGATTGTTTCATCATAACTGACTTAAGAGACTGAACGAAGAGGAGAGAAAGAATGACCCGCTGTAAATGTTCCTTGAATCAGGGAGGAACGGAAGGAAGACCATTGTGTTTGACACCAGTGAATATCCTCAAGACAGGATATCAAGGTATCTGAGAGACAGTGTTTTCACTGAGGGAAGTGACTCAGCAGTTCACTGATGATGCGGATCAGTGAGAGTGGACTCGTCCAGAGGAGAGTTGAAAACTACATGTCATTCATCAACCGTCAGCGCCGAGAAAAGGAGAGAGGTAAGAGGAGAACTGCCTTTATAATTATCCATGTGGTGTCGCTGTGTGTTTGGATGAAAGCCACAATAGCTGTATTGTTATAATAATCAGGGTGAAGAGAAAAGAATAATGAAATGACAAGGTTTGTGCATATCAGCAGAAAGTATAGTCACAGCTGCCTGCTCTAAACAGACTGAGTGAAGGTGACATTTGTTGTTGATGTGTTATTTACTTTAAAGCGCTCGAGTCTTTCATCAGTGGAGGGGACGAGCTGTCCTCCAAACTTTTCCTGGCAAACGCTTATCAAGCCCCGGAGCCTGAGAGAGAACTTCCTCCTCCGGATTAAAATTACATTTCGGATGATTTTGTTTTGGCCCAAATGGCCGCGGAGCTTCTCCCCCCCGACACCAGAGTAATATAGGAGACCCGCCTCAAACCGACAGCCTCAGCACGGCAAGCTTTTCCTGTGTCGTTTCTGAGCCCGCGTTCGATCCGAGGCTCGGTCCAATTTTCTCTACAAGGCAACGAGGGGAGTTTCAGGAAGAGCAGCCGCTGCTGGAGCGAGTCCGGCAGGACGACACATGTTCCATATGTACGGGAACAACGTGTAGGAAACATTATGTGTTCGTCAGGAAACAGGAAAGTGTGGGTCTCCAGGTACATTCGGTCACAATGTAAACAAGTGTTGTGAAGAACATGACGGCTGCCGACTGATTACAGTCAAACATGAAGGGAATAAGATGATATAAACAGGAGATAAGATAGAATAAGATGCGATAAGCTTTAAAGTCAATAGTAAAGGAATACAAATAATGTTTTCTATTAAGTGTCCATATTTTTGATTATCAATAATCAAACATACAGTTGAATGTAAAGTTCCATTTAAGGGGCAGGTCCGAATTCTTTCACAGATTTGAACATTTTTTTAAAGTTACGCAATCGTTACTTTCTCTGGGATCTAGTTACTTTTTATGATCCTGTCACGTAATTACATAATGAGTTACTTTCTGGGAGAAGTAACGAGTAACTATAACTAGTTTGGATTTAGCTTTACGTTTGGTTCGAGGTCGTCCGTCTTTACGGAACGAATGAACTACAAAGTCAAGATCAGGGCCATTTTGATATTTCAAAAGAAAACATCTTAATGAGCTGCTTTACAGCTGCATTATTGAGTCAGTCCCAGTCTCTTTAACAAATCAAGTGTGTGTATCCTCGGCTTAAAAACCACATGTCCACACGATCATTATCTCTTCCTGTTTCCCTGGAAGAGCAGGGTAAAAGGTTGAGTAACATAGTGGCACTTCCTGTCTGTGATTCCCTCTGCGCTCGTCTTCGTCTTTCTTTACTGTGTGGAATTTCCCACGTCAGCCCCGTGGCCGTCCTTCCTGCTGCCTCACTACTTTCAGGTGACGGATTTGGCCCGGTCAGCCTTTGACAATCTCTCACCCCGAACTTTTATTGATTCCGACATCACCTAGATCCGAGCTGCGTTCAAGACAAGCCGTGCTCCGACGGAGCTGTCAGATAAAGATGTACAAGTCAGTGGGGAGCAGAGTCACCACATTCATTTCCAGCTTTGATGTGGGGCAATGAGTGTTCGGATAAAGAGCGAAAGGCCGATGCATATCAGGCGTTTTTGTCGTTTAAGGAAATAAATTTCCCTTCCAGTGTCGTGAGACTCTGCTCCTTGATGTGAGAAATGAGATGTGAACCTCCACAGTGAGTCTGTCAGAACAATGGTATCAGTTAATGCAGTATTACTGCAGCAGCGCATGCCAATGAGTTTGTGTGCTACTGATCATCTACTTTGTTATTGTCTGGCTTTGACACCACAGCTAATAAGAGGACACAGATTTGACTAAAACAAATGTATTTAATTTCACAAAAAGTAATTTTCATTTCACTAAAAGCCTTTTAAAGAAACCAAAGTGTTTTGCTTTTGCTCAGATTTGATCTGAGAGCACTTAGGGGGTCAAGTAGAGGATTTAATGCCATCTAGTGGTGCAACTGCAAACACCCCATCACTTTTTCGAGCTAAACTCGAGTGGTTTTACTCCAATAATCAGTTTCCTGTGCTCAAGAAACAACTCAGTGCAGCAAAGAATGGAATAACTCAGCTCACACTTGGTGTATCGACACCAAAACCACAACAAACTCAATGATGTTTAAACTACAACTAGCGTCTGGCTCACTGTCGGACACACGGTGACCTCCGGCAATTCCAACTGTACAAATGAAGCACTGATCTGGACTATATAAAAAGGTGGATAAGTAAGTGAGAGAATAAATGAAGAAAAAGAAAATGCCAAACTAATCAAACACAACTAAGCTTGGAGCAGGAGAGAGGGTTTCTCTTATTGCCTCTGTGTCTCATCTGTCAGGAGGCAAGTGAGCAGCTGCTTGTTCGCACTTCCCCGATGGTTTCAGCTCTATCAACCTGCTGCATGAATACAATGCATACAACACACACACACACACACATACACACACACACTCCCAACCCTTACGCCTCTCTGCGCCCTCACGTTTCCCTCCCTCACTCCCTCAGGTGAAAGCCCTGTTCATCTCTAACAAGGTCACCACTTAACAATTTTAAAGTCACCATGGATTGTTGTTACCGGAATATATTATTGATGTGTGTCCTGCTAGCGCGTGTGTGTGTGTGTGTGTGTGTGTGTGTGTGTGTGTGTGTTGTGACCTATAAGGCAAAGATAATGGATGACACTTCCTCCGTGCCTCCTCCCACCAGGGTAATTATCCTCTGTAGCAGGGTTGTAGAGGTGTGGGAGCTCCGATAGAGGCCATTTCCATCAGCAGTCAAACAGCTCATTTTATGCACTAATGGACATGGGTATCATTTATGAAGGGTAATTCCTTTATAGGGGACATCAGTGGATGCTAATGATGTGAGCGGCTCTCTGTCAGGAGTGTTCCTGAGCCGGATGACATTTAGCTCTATACCTTTATGGGCGGCTGTCAGTGATGAATGGTAAGTTTATCGTGGTGATGTTGATGGCTGCCACCCGAGTCGTTTTTAGACGTGAACTTCACGAGAGTTCTCACCTCCACAGAGTTAACACAAGAGAGTGGGGTGTCCAAACTGTGGCCCATGGAGCACATTTAAAAAAAAAAATATTGGAATGAGGCCCACGCGTGAAACTTGCGCTCGACTGTGCTGCACTTCTTGGTTTTCCACACTAGGTGGAGCTACCACTTCACCGAACACAGTCTGATTTTGTCAACCCAAAGCTCAGAGCCGGACCCGACCCATTACCCGCCACATTTTCAAAGTCAAACTCGCACCCGTTCATTTTAGTCACTCGCGATTGAACACATGAATTAGTTCCCGACGTTTATTTAATCCAGTTCCTCCCTCTCGCTCCGGTTAGCTATGCCATGTTTACTTTGAAGACGACCGACCCGCTTCCCAACCTTGAGTGCACACTGACACACGCGTCCATCACGAGTCTCTCCCGATTTGACGCGTTGTAACTCACATGAAGCTGCTACTCTGGGTCAGCTCCGCCCTGCGCAGAGGGAGAGTGGAGCTCTGTTCGCCCTCAGTGGGCTGTTGAACTACAGCACAGGTCTAAGACCTTGGTCTCATGAAGTCAAGCCCACTGGGTCCACTGTTCTCTCACCGACTCGCTCCGTGGCCCAGCTGCGTCTCCCTCACCTCTAACACCACCTCAGAGTCATTTGTCAAGGTGAATCTTGATCAGTCGTGAGGTTCAAACACCTTAAAAAGGTGCAGTATGTACGATTTGGTGACATCTCGTGGTGAAGTTGCATGTTGTATCCATCACCTCACCCTCAGGGAGACTTCAGTTGTCGTTAAAACTCAAAAGATGTTTAGCACGTCCACTCTGGGCTACAGTCAAAACATGGCAGCCCCCAGTAGAGAGGACCTGCTCCTCATGTATATGTACATTAATGGGCTCATTAAAGGGTAATTACATTTCAGTGATAAAAAAAAAATTCATGAGCACGTCAGTATGCAATTGTTTAGTAATATTTTATAAGTGACATTAATGACCAAAATCGTACACACTGCACCTTTAAGCAGACAACGTTCTCATCAGTGTCATTGAATTGGATGGCATCATCAAATTTCAATCCTTTGGGCTTGAACCCCCACAAATGGATGGATACACTCATGTAAAGATGAGCACTTTCAGATAAGGTTGTCCATGTATTTGTAGATACACTCTCCCACCCTCACATCACTGCCAGATTAAGGTCCCCCTCAGCTGCGTGTAAACAAAAACATAAATCACAGCGGCTTCTCCTCAAGTGTCTGACTGAAATTCATGGTTCTCAGCTCCACTAAATCACAGCAGATGAGTGCCCAGGGGAGGCTGGAGGGCTAATACACACTGGCCATGAATCCCATCAGCAGCGAGGCCAGTCCTATATGTCTAAATATAGTCAATTCCGAGACGGATGGGCCCGAGCGGTGCGGCCACAGGGGAGGCCGGAACACCTCTGAGGCTGCCGAGCGTCTGATAATTGTACACACGGTTCAGGCTGCGAATGTAACGCCATGGGGACAATTTGGGGGAGCGGGAAGAGGGATGGCACCCGCATGGTTAACACAAACAATCCAGTCCGTCAGGCTTAACAATAGGAGGGGAAGGGATAGAGGAGGAAATGGGTTTTTCCTTTTCTCGGCAGTGACGGTATTTACCGACAGGAAGCCTGTGAAGCTGCCACTGATGTGAACACCACAGGAGCATTTACTTTGTATTCCTCAACATTAGCGTGTTATTTCCCTTTGGACAGAGCCCAGAGGATGAAGTTTGACCCCCCTGTGGTTCTCTGTGGGGTTGCAGCACGATTGCAGCACTACTGTGGAGTGTTGCCGCACGAGATGGGGATGTCAGAGGATGGATCTTACTTAAGAGACATCCAGTTCCACAAGGATGTCGAGACTTGAGTTTGCGGTTATATCATGATTTGTATATTAAAGGTCCGGTGTCTAACATTTGAGCAGAAACCAATTATATATAAAATCAGATTGTATTGACAAGAATAATAACGTTTTTCATTAGAGTATGATCACCTGAATGAATGAACCGCTCAGCTGGAACAAACTATTCACATCAAATAACTATTCATTGATGCATGAATGGAAACAATGGTCTTAAATGAAATGAACCCCCTCCAGGAATCAAAGATTCAAAGATTCATAGTGTTTATAGTCATGTGCACAGGAAGGAAAAATTGTTTCCCTGTACAATGAAAACCATACTTTGCTGTCCACAATGAGACGTTGAAAGTAAAAATAGGTCAAATAATAATACACAATACAGGCATTTTCATTTGGGATAAATATCCCATCTGTTAATGTGGAGAAGGCTTCACTTTTAGGAAGTATCATGTCTTTGTATCTGCAGTCTACAGTCTGACATTATATTAGATGAAATCAATGCCAATACTTTGTCTAATTTTTCATTTCTGTCAATGTGGTCTTTTAGGATCAAAGACTCACCATTCTAAATGCCGATTTATTATTAGTTGTATTGCATCATCGTCAGTGACAGTTGTGACATTGTGACATCGACAGTTAAGAGTTGACAGGACTTTGTTTATAGTGACTCCACCTCTCGGCGGTTCCACCTCTGCAGTCATCCTCCCGTTCACTGCAACTTGGATGCGACTGACCTTTCAAGGTGAAGCACTAAAGCTTAATTAACGGAGCTGCACTGTAAGCAGCAGCATGTAGACATCTGCGCAGCTTTATTATGAAATGAAAACTAATTTCAGCGTCAGACATGGAAGGCATATAGATCCCTGTGCTCTCATTATAATTACCATAATCATTCCCTGTTCACAATCAAGGACTCCGCCCTCTTTAAATCTCTGCCTCTGAAAGCACTGTCTCTTATAAGCACTTTCGTGTGGAGCGGTCGCCTCCGCGGTGTTCATCACACGCGAGGTCACCGTTTTCACCGAGGCATCAGATCATAAAACACCTTTAGTGGTGTAGAATCTCGTCCGGGAGCGGAGCCAAAATAAAGGGTAGGTTTTGGCTGCGTAATGCCGCAATAACACATCCGTAACTCCAAAGTGCGAGCAAACAGAGGAGGCTAATCCTCGGCGAGAGCAAACACCGGCGACCGTGTTCGAGCGCGGCCAAGCCTCCGCTAAGAAGCTAGGCCAGCTACCCTGTGTACGCTGTGAGCCAGATTAGCTTCCTGATTCTGCAGAAAACATGTCTCTGATCTCCTCAGAGCCGCCTCACACTGATAAATGCTCCCCCAAATATAAATTTGTCCCACATCAAAGCTGCTGACAAGACCACAGGGCTTTGCAGGAGGCATTTGTGAGTGTGTGTGTGTGTGTGTGTGTGTGTGTGTGCAATCTAAATTTGTCATTGCACCCATCTGCAGCCCAAACAGAGGATAATAGGGATCCCTGATTTTTTAGTTCCTGTAGGGATTAGGGAGAATTGTGGCTTCGATAATACTTGACTTGCTTGACTTTGATAAATCTGTGACTCCCATGCGCAAACAGTGACAATGTCAACAACACGGTGGTGCCTCTTTATGTTAACTTTAATACAATTTCATGAATTATTTATTTATAGATTTTGGCAAAACTTTTCACCGCAAAGCCTGACGCTCCCCAACGTCTCCGTGGCTGCAACTTCTTCCACTGGCATGGAGTCACTTCCTGTCAAGAGTGCGGTTCTGTGTACGTCAGTGTGATGAAGAGTCCCTTCAAACATGTTGAGTGGACTGACCTTTGAAGTCAAACGATCCCACGGAGTCGAGCGATTATCTGCGTTTATGGCTGAGAAATGTCAGGAGGTTTTTCATTGATCTGAGGGGAGCTGTGGATTCTTCCACTCAAACGTGACTTAATGCTGATGAATGGACGATAGAGTGATGAATGTGCAAAATCTGCCTTTATGAGACAAAGTACATAGACACTGCTGAATAGACACAAAGAGGTCCAACTTGATTATTATTATTATCAGATTTTTATCCTTCACCTCTGGCAACATGAATGTAACCACACACACACACACACACACACACACACACACACACACACACACACACACACACACACACACACACACACACACACACACACACACACACACGCGCGCGATGCTCTCAGTGTGGATCTGAACATCATCTAACTCGTGCCCTAAAATAAGGACGTGACAAATGCTATGTGTCCAAAGCAAATTCTAACTGAACTTTTGATTGACATGGGGAGTTGCTATGAGCAGACCACAAAAGGCTACCGTCATTCCCCGAGAGCCCTTCACTGTAGTCGATGTTTATTGTTTCCATATTGAAATGATTTTCAGTCACATGTAATATTAACATTATCCATGTGTGTGTTTGCTTGAGCTACATATTGTTATTTCTGTCATATTTATATATTTGAACAGTTCTCTCTGTTCTCCAGACAGGCTCCATCGTCCTCATACCTGCAGCTGCAGCCTTCTCACGGTTGCATTATGGCTGTGTTCAGCTCCAGCAGACTCAAATACATCACTATTAGTGCAGCTATGCAGAAAGTCCTTAAATCAAATAAATATTCATTTCTGTGCCTTACAGCTTTAACCTTTCCTATCTCCACTTCCTGTCACTCGTGAGGAGTTTTTGCTCTTCTTCGTTGAAAAGGTCACTCATGACTGTCAGCGTTACGGGCTGAGGGGGAAGGGCTTCATAAATTATTCAGAACATAAAATCTATTTTTGATCACAGTAGCTTAAAAGACATTAAAGAAATACAGTGGAAAAGCAAGATAATATTACTGGGGGGGGAGGAAGAGAAAGGGGGAAAAATGTGGTGGGGGGGGGGGGGGGTCGCAGATATTACTGTCCACTTCTCCAGCCGCTGTCTTCACTCTCTCCCTGCAAAGCTCCTGCCCCGCCCTCACAGAGGAGCCCAGACTCCTCAAAGTAGACTCAAAGTAAACTAACCAGGAATGAGGGTAAATTATATCAGACACCAACACGTCATTTATGTGTCAGTGACATCAAGTGAGGCAGACGATCAGGAGATGCAACTGATTCACATGTGATCAACCAATAGAAAATAAGAATAAACACCTGAACACACATCAACCGGAACTCTTCTAATTGACAGAACTCATCTTTGTGAAATGTACCCGTCATGTATTTTGACTGTTTTAGACGAATATGGGTCCCATATACTGTAAGTGGAGGCACAGCAATACTGCAGCTGGACACCAGGGGGCTGTCATATTCCCTCTATCTTTATACAGCATGAATGGCACACTGATGGACTGAGATGCCTTATTCACAATTTTAGTTGAATCATTACTATGTTTTATTCACAAACATCACAGACTGATACCAACAATCATATCTTTCATTATTCATATAAAAAAATTGAGTTTGTGTTCAGCTGTTTAAAACTTAGGCAGATGCAAAACCAACTTCAATACAAATCAGAAAGTTACATCGGTGTTATAGGCTACTTCATTAAAGTCAGGTTTGTGTTTTACAGCCTCATCTCTCCTCTCTCATAAACATCTGCTTGTAAACAAATGATTGGGATGCATGACATGACAGGACCCAGGAGGGTTGGCCGGGGCTGGTGCCTGCTCAGAATGCTGACACATGCATCTCTCAGAGCAGGAGTGCAGTATCTGGGTCTGATCATTTATCTTTTCCAGATGTTAAACCAAACCACACACACGTCATTTCTCCTAAATTCTTAAGTGTGCACATCTTGACACAGCGCAGCAGGAAAGCTCTTCCTGTTCTGGGCTGCAGTTTCGCTGCGCCCTCCAGTGAACCTTCCAGCAGGTATCAACTGTGTGATAGTAGTCTTTATAGGTAGAGATTGGGTCGGGTGGTGTTTTTATGAGCGCGGCGAAGCTTCAACATCAGCTCATAAACGTGAGTGATGGCAGTGTGTGATGGAGACGTCCTTGAAGTGCTAAGGTCTCAGACAGAGGGCACGGCATGGCGGTGGCGGCAGAGCAAACGTTGGGGTTTCTAGTCTCGAGATCTGTCTCATTAGGAAGCTGGGTGCTGAACTTTGTCATTTGAAGAGCACTGACCGAGTTAGAAGGGTTATCCTACTGATTTCAGCCACTTCACAAGCATGCACCTTGCATTTGTCATACTTTTCTGATGCAACGTAGATGTCATTTGGGTATAGCTTAGTGGTAAATATTTTGCTTTCCCTGCATATGGTCATGGGTTCAAATCCTATTCTCTCCATTTAACCCACGATGTGATTTCTTTGCAAATTTCCCAAATGTGGTACTAATCCAGGTTTTTCTTATCTTATATCATGAATTCATGATCAGATTGACCAATTGCTGGAATTCCTATTTGTGCAGGTCATTGGCTCCGCTCCCAACAGATCTTACTCTGCAGCTCTGATACAACTTGAGAGCCCTGGTATAATATGAAGGATTGATCTCTTGCCATTCGTAAACACACCGGTCAAAGTTGGCCTCCCCTCCCACTTCCTGTGTGTGTATAACGTCGTACACTGTGAGTCTTTGATAAGTTCATCAGACTAAACACCAGCACTTGAACGTCCAAACGTTTGCAATCAGAGACATCATATACACAACGCAGCAAAATGAGAAACTACAGGGGGCAGCGTTTCTGCAGATCCACACACCACACACTTCCGGCGGCTCATTCTAGATTATTTAGGGGGGATTGATTTAGTATCAGTCGATACATTACCTTTAAAGAAAACCCTACACACTTTATCTTTAAATCAATGGGCAGGGTTGAATCATCTGCGTTGCAAGAGAAAGTAGGATCTATGGAAAGTCGATGAAAATGGACAACACACATTGATAATCGTACTCTCGCTTTTCTGGAAAAGCGTGAATCAGGCCACCGTGCCGGTAAAAGAAACAATGATGTTGTACGTTTTAGTGATGTAAAGTGTGAAACGTAGCCATGGCATTGGCAACACATCTAACCTAAACACAACGCACAAACAATAGCAGCCTATACCTGCAACCAGCACATGTGAAGCTGCTCCTTCCATGGACCATAAAACTTTATATGACGCATTGACATCTTTAATGCGACCGACATCCAGTAAATTATATACACGTCGTAAAACATTCTTGTCGACAGGTTCTTCAAAGAACAACCAGATGGCGATGAAGGTGCAGTTGGTTTAAGGAGCCATTCAAAGGCATAATGCAGTGTTTGTTATGATGTGAGGTAACTATAGTTACAATAACCACAAATGAAGTATGAAAACAATCACGATGATGTGTTTTTTTACATTGTGATTGCCAAAACACACACACACACACAAACCTAAAGACACACACACACACACGCAAAAAGGCACAGTTTGGCCCACAATCACGGCCCTGCAGATCCACTGAGCAGCTCCTGTGACAGTTTGGGAAAATTGCCTCATTTCATTGGAGTGGTGAGTCACTTGGTACCTGCACACACTCACTCACACAAAGACCTAGCTTTCCTGCTCAAAGTGCTTTGCTGCTTTGCCTCTTTGCCTCCACTATGAATTCAAGCCTCAGTTTTCCAGCTCTCACTTATGGCTTTTACAAGAGCGGTGGGTCACAGTTATGTTTTTCCCTTCCATTACCAATAACTGAGTTGCACTGATGGCCAGAAACGGTGACGGTCACAGTTGCCAGTTGACACGGACAAGAGAAAAATGTGCTCGGGTTAAGGGCCTGCTCAACGAGACCCCTGTTCCTTGTTAGTTGAGCAGCGAAAACAACGTTGAGTCATAAAGTGATTACAATGAATGAAGGGAAGGAGAGGTCAAAGTGCCAGTGAGCTGAAGGTGTGGCAGAGGGAACAGGGCAGTTGACTTGACCTCGAAACACTGAGGAGCGTTTTTCTAAGTGAAACGTTTCTATTTTTTCAGACCCTGTCGTCTGCGCCAAATGCTACCCGACTCCCCCACTGTATATGTTCCTGCCAAATAAAAAGGGAATAGTAGTTTATAGCGAGAGGTTACAGCTCCTACTGTTCATAAATCTTTGTTTACAACAAGGTTTTGCCCCTGACACAGTTTTGTGAGAAGCCAACAAGAAATCGGTCCACAAATACAGCGGAAAAACAGCTGATCCATGCAGGTAAAGAATTATTATTATAAACAGATGGAATGAATTATCTCAGTACCGCTCAGTAACATCATGACACAGCAGAACACCAGCAGCTGCTGTGTTTTGGTGCACAAAAGTACAGTTGTGAATGGAATGAAAATACTCTGCATCGAAACCGAGCACACAGTTTTTCACAAAGTCATCACACGGGCCAGATGCATCCTCTGGTGGGCCGAATGTTGGTGGGTCGACTGTTTGCTTCATGTCACAGTTTGAGTCAATGTTTCTGATAATCACACCACTAATCACTCCACGTGGGCGACTCGGTGCTGGGCTAAAACATGTCCCTGAGAGGTTGTAAAGACCATTGGGATGTGAACCTCTCCTCAGTTTATTGTTCACACATGCACAAAGCAGCAGGGAGATTTGTCTACTAGTGTTGTTGTGGCAACCTGCCCCTACATTTCAGCATCCATCATTTTCATCAGAGGCTAACGGATCTCATCGTCTTTCCAAGAATCACCTCCATCTTCTAAAAGGTTCATGGGCCAATGATTTACTTTGTAACCTTAAATAGTGGCAACATGTGTTGAGAGCTTTAAATATCAAACGGGCAGGAGAGCGTAACATCCACCATCCGATGGGTCAGTGGAGTCATAGTACATGTGGCTGTGAGTATCTATAAATTGTATAGGGCCACTCCGCTCTTTTGTGACTCACTGAGGTTCTATGAGCTGGGTTGTAAATGGGTTTTTAACAAGCCAGTCACCAATCTGCTGCCAAAGGCCATTAAAAGGGAAGACACCTCCGATAAGAGACGTTTAGATAAGTTGAGAGAGGACGTTGAGTGATTGTGAAATACTTTCATTTTTTCTTTTGATTGAACAATAGAGCCTTAGAAACCTGAATCAAACAGCTTTGTCTCAATGCGAAACATAAATCCTTCTCTTCAATCAACACAATCACCACAAACAGCACGTAGTATGTAAACTTGCCGAAAAAACACATTTAATGAGATTGTTAGTTGTGTTCCAACACATGCAGCTTACATGTGGAAGCTGAGCTTTAGAGTGGCTTTGGGAGGGGAGTGTGTGTGTGTGTGTGTGTGTGTGGGGGGGGGGGGGGGGGGGGGGGAAAAGCNAACAGCTAAAAGTCTTCAACAGGAATTATAGATGCTGCTTGTAGCACAATCTTCAAGGCTCTGATGCAACGGAAGATCAACAGCTCATGTAATGCAGTAATCCCCAACAGGCTCAAGACGATACTAGTTTCTGTCATTAACCTTCTGTCGGAACCTCACAACTTCTACTGGTGTTATCTCATTCCACTAAAATCATATACGCACTGTCTGAGTGAGCAGTGTAGAGTTATCGCATTGGTGGTCTTTATCTATTAACCTCTTATCTATACAAGAGAGTTGTGGATTCAAGGTTTTATTCAACTTCCTGCAGCTCCATCCACCTGACTAGCAGTAGATGGACTCTCCTGAACACAGAATTACTGTTGAACTTAACCACACCCGCGGTTGACTGCAAATCACGTTAAACCCACAGATAAACCTCAGCTTCATGGGTAATCTGCTCCCACTGTAAGAAAGCACAGGATCACTCTGGACATAGAGTGTGAACAAGCTGCCGAGGTCTGAGAGTGTGACGGCATGCGTTTCCTCCCCTGCTGTGTGATGACAGAGTGAATGTGTCCCAATCAGAGCCAAACATGAACCTTCTCCACTGTGAAATCTGAGACACGCGTGAAGATAATCATGGCTGATGTGACAACTGAAGGCGCCTGGTATGTTTGCCTTCAGTCAAAGTGTATCTACGTATATAAGATCAGATAAGATGTTGCTTTGTTTATCCCCCAAAGGGGGAATTCACTTGTGCACAACATCTCCATCGGAAAATGAGCAAAACGAGAAACAGCAGAATAGACTAACTATTGACTAAACTATTGGTGGAAAAAATGGCAGTGAGAATATACACAAGATGCTTCATCTCCCCCCAGGGATCAATAGAATGAGAGGTCAGTGAGCTGCAGCTGCTGTGGATGTGTTACAGTGGCTCATGCTTCACCCTCGTGGTAAGAAATTAGAATAACAGGGACGCTGCACTTTTGAAGGCCACCTACGCCTGTAGAGTGATGTCATCATTGTTATTTCTAAACTCTCTTGAGATTTTGAGTTGATTACTGAGTGACCCGAGGAGCTTGGTCAGCACAACCTGCACTTATTCCGATAACCATGTGTCACACTGGGATTATTTCATTTTTCCCACATTGTGCGACTGTTCCCCATAAACTCTGTGATGAACTTGCAGTAAGACACAATGAAACCCTTAATCTGACTGAGGGTGACGGAGAAAAGCTTTTTTCCCCTCCGGGGCTGTTTCCACTGTCTAATAGACGTGACAACATCCTGCCAAAAAATCTCTGTGAGTGCCCAGCTCATCAAAGCTCATCAAATACAAGTCTGGGCTTGTGGCCTGATGAATGGGCTTTCACTCCCACATCTGCCTGTCTCTTTCACTTTCTGCCACACTCTTGCACGAACCGATAAATAAGACTTCCTTGTCATTCGCGTTGACATTTCGCAATTTGTTAATCTTTAACTTTCCCACACTCAGGGTGGAAGGCAACGAGCGGATACGCACACAGCGGCACTGCAACAAGCATCGCTGAAGCGCCGGAGGGAAGCAGCGATCTTCCTGAGGTCAGTTAAGTACTTCATCAACACTCGGTTAATCAGAGCATTAAGACCAAGGTTTGCACTCTATCTGTAAATTACCTCTGATGTGTCTGTTCCTCTTTCTGCTGCGGTGAAATGACTCAGATCTGACGATGGAGTTCACAGTCCTGCATTTCCTCTGGATTCTACCGCTCTGTGCTTTGACTAATCAAGGTATGACACAACACTTCAAACCACCAAGTGATTTTCAGTATCCTCTTGATGTACAGTGGCGGAACTAGACTTTTAACCAAGAGGTGGCCAGAGGGTGGACAGGGCTTTATCACGGTGTCCATATACAACCATGTTGACATGTTGACTCAGTGCTACAGCTTACGGTTCTTACTCTGACTGAAATATTATTCTACTCACATGGAAATGAAAGTATTGTGCAAAATGAAGTTTGCACATGACAGCAACAATTTTCATTCAGAAGTTACATGGAGATACTTTGACTGAGCTATTCTTCTTTGACCTTATAGCCAATTGTTACATGTGAAATCATATCACGGTTGTCAAGCTTCTTGATGTAACAATGCTACTATATTGATGATAATGAGAGACATCGGGGGGCTGATTAAACTGTGTTACCTGTGATACAATACTTATTAATGCAGAAAATTATGTCAGTGTTTTGGATGTTAGACACTATGGGATTCAGCCACTTGTTCTCCTTTATCTAATTTATTTGTGCTTATTTCAAGTTATTATATTAGTTATATTATCAATTTTATTCTATTGTATCTATAAATCTATCCGACACAAGAAAAAACAGAAAAATCAGTTAAATTTCTTTTAATTTTATGAAACTGTTTCTCTTTCCATTTCTATCTATATGTCTGTCAGATTAAGAGTCAAAGTCCTAATACATTTACTGTAGGTGTGTTTGTGGGCACTGTCTGAAAGGTTATTTTCTTATTTTTATTACTATCTATCTAATTACATACTATTGATTGGATTGAATTACTAGAGTTATACAGCAAAACAAAAGTGAAAATGGCATTTGCATGGTCCAAGAGTGAAATGACCTACTCCTGTTGGTATGTAAAGTAAACGGCAGAACTGACGTCATTGTTGATTTGTCCTTTGAATCCACACGCACACGCACACACACACGCACACGCACGCGCACGCACACGCACACGCACACACACACACACACACTCACACTCACTCACTCTGTGTTATTGTGAATAAACGGTTATTTGTTGACATGTGTGTCTGCACAGAGATGGTGCACCTCACTCTGACTCCCAGGGTCAGCACCAACTGTGGTGCAGAGGTGACCCTGCACTGCAACGTGTCCTCGTCTCGTCACGGATTATCAATCAAACATCTGGAGTGGGCCCACAGCGGAATATCCTTATGCTCTGTCAAAAGAGAGGGAAACATTTCCTACAACACAAGAACAACAAGCGACTTCCGCTGCGAGTATGAAGGAGGACGCTTGTCCCTTGTCCTCAACGACGTGCAGCCGGAGAAGGACCGCAGACCATCACAGAGATACACCTGCAAACTTCACTCCAACATGGGAGCACCGCACAATTACACCACCGTGGAGATAGAGGGTGAGAGTCAAAGAGTTTTCTGTCTTTCCTTTGACTTGAGCTTCAACGTGGAATAGTTTGACCATTCAGAGCCACTGTAAAAACATGGTGGAGCAACATGGCTGCCTCCGTAGGAAGGGCCTGCTCCTGATGTAAAACACCAAGTCCTTCTTCTTGAGTAGCAGACTTATAAAAGCAAATAACACAATGTGTTGACTATACAATCAAAAAAAAGATAAATCATTGTTTTTATCCTATTTCTATCTGAAGATACGTAAATATTAAGCGCTGACTGTAACTGGAAAAATAATGAGAAACTACAAGATGTGGTTCCATCTTTGCAAATTTGAAAAAGAGGTATGGAAGCTCTGTAAGAGTGCAAAGACGTTTAAAATATGTTTACATACGTTTTCTAAAGTTGGATTCTTATTCATTATTATCATTTTTGATAATCAGCTAAAGCATTTTAATCATCCATTGTAGATTTAACAAAAGCTATAATATTGTGAAATAGTATCTGCTCTCATAGAGGTCACATGACTACTACATTACCCGCAAGGGTGGAGCTTGTTTTAGCATTGAAAGATTTGCCTCAACTCAAATTATGACATTGTGATATATAAAAAAAAAAGAAATATATGAGAATAAATTGCTAAATACTATGAATAAGGAGGTTAAATTAGGAAATGAAGCCCTGGAAGCCAGGGAAAGGATCGTTTGCAGTGATGAATGGACGCTAAGTTTCTTCTCCCAGAAATAATTATAAGCAAAGTCGTATATCTTGCTCTTTTGCTTTTTCAATATTTTTTGTCTTAAAGCAAAATGTGTTCCTCTGGTAGCAGATCAGAACGGTGGCGGAATTCTAATTCTTTTTCAGGACTCTCTGATACATGAATGGAGGAAATGAATGGAACTTTCATTATTAAGTCGGGCTCTTTGGTCTGTGCTGCTGCGTCACGTCATTCATCACAAGAGAGATTCATGTTGGCTTTAAAGGTCCCACAGCTATTCACATGTCAGTGTACTTAGACATGCAAAATATTCTTTAGGATTATATTACATTATATCACTATTATGGTTATCGTTATGATTATTATTACTACGAATGGATCATTCTTTGAGCTCTGAATGCAATAAACACTAGTGATGCATCAGTGTTTCCCCTACCATTCGAGGGTTTCCCCCCCAACAGCACCAACCCCCCCAGGAAGATCAAGTCAATTTTGTTAGATTTTATTTTCTATACAGCACCAGATCACAACTGACGTCATTTATCTTTCCCTTAAAACAGGCCTACGCTGTGTGCTTTCATTAAACAAACTTCAAAGCCTTATGTCATTTATCTTATTTACACGTCAGCATGGACATTGCGTGGATGCAGCTCTCCTCCTCTCTCACTGTGTCGCTCATTGAGTCTCAAATCAATCCGCAGGCACACAGACACATGCACACGAGTGGGGGAGCAGAGAGCACGGGTAGGAAGAACATGCCCCCCCCCCACACACACAAAATCTGTAACCCTGGGGCAAACGCTGATACATATTATGTAACACATAACACAACTCAATCCTCCGTTGTTTACAACATCACACTAATGGTTCATTTAATAAACGATGAATCCACAAAATGAACTAAGGAAAAATTTATTTGTCAACAACTAATTATTAGGCATAAATAGAATGGACTGCACATTGACAAAGACATTAGTTCAAATGCAGATCATAATTAATGAGTCCAGCGCCTCATAAAAATACATTATGAGTAGATGAGCTTCAAACATGGCTGACTAGTATAATGTATTCACCTCAGGTCCCTCTGTATAAACCGAGCATTAACGATCAAACAGTGGCACTGTTTCTCTACAACACAAAGTGGAGCAGAATGCATGATAGATGTATTATTGGAGTAGTGTGAAAAGTGCAGTTCATCTTGGCCACGCCCCCCTGTGATTCGTTTAGGTTTGATAGATCACTGAGCTTATCACGGCTTCACGTGCTAAATGATGACTTCAAACATCAGGTGCATTTAAAAAACCCCATTTCCTGCCTCTGCCCTCAGAGTGTGGAAAGATCGAGCACGCCTCTATGACCAGCGACGGCCCCACCTGTACCTTCAGCGGCGTCCATCTCGGCGGGGACGTGCATTGGTTCACGGGCCCGAGCGACGTCCCGGACGACGTGGCCAATCAGCGCACGACCATAAATAAGGAGACAGGAGGTTGGCTGACCATTCGGAGTTACCTGTTGGGGACGGAGGGTTCGGACGGGCCCTACAACTGTTCCCTGAGAAGCAGCGAATCTGGGAGATACATCGCGAGCGCCTTGATACGTAAAAACGAAGTCGAGGAGAAGACCGGACACTCACTCTCAACGCACAGCGGCGCCCAATCACAGGGGTTCCTGTGGAGCGTCGTGTGTGTTTCGGTTTTACTCGCTGTCACGCCGAAGTAACGGGGCGACACGATACAGAGGTGAAGTGATTGATTAGAGCAGCACTGTGTCCATTTTAACGAGCTACACTGCCCCCTGCTGCCACATGCGGTGATTACATTGTTTGTCACTGATCGACGTGGGGAGGCAGTGACTGTGACGTTCAGCTCGCTGAACTGAAACGCAACCGAATGCTGGATATTACCCATAATCCCCTGCTACCTGAAACTGCTTATGTCACGAAAATTCCGTTCAGCGCTCTATATTTTCATACATGAGCACGTTCACCTCCTGATGAGAGAGGGTGGTGCTGTGGAGTGTCCATGTTCGCACAGGTTCACAGTGGGTTTCCCCACTTTCCTGCCACGGCCCACTGACACACTTGACTGGGCCTAATGCACCGACCACCTGTACTGATGAGGACCCTGCCTCTTTCCAAGTGTCAGCAAGCAGGACCAGCTCTTGGCATAAGCTGTACGCCTTGGGCGCCACCTGCTGGAGGGAGTGCTGCTGCAGGCTACTCAACAAATAAACCAAAAAATCGAACTATAAACTAGAATGGATAGAATAAAATAAACAGAATAAATAGGATACAATTCATGATTACTCTTAAACCACAACTGTCAACTGCTTCTGTACCTTCTTGTTAAAATTGCAGTGTGTAAGATTTGGTGACCTCTAGAGGTGAAGTTGCATATTGTCGCCATCACCTCACCCTCGTCCGTCTGACCCTCTGAGCATTCGGGAGAACCTATGGTCGACTTCAGTTGTCATCAAAACTCTAGAGACGTTGAATGCGTCCACTTTAACTACTGTAAGCACATGGCTGCCCCCATAGAGGTCCCCCTCCTCATGTAAATTCACTTTAATGGATTTATTTAAGGGTAATGAAAAAAACCCATTATAAATCCATGAAAATGTCAGTATGTCATTGTTTTGCAATATTATTCTAAAGTTACAAAAATGACTTAGAAATCTTACACACTGCACCTTTAAAGTTAGACTGTGACCAAGAGCAAAGAAAGACCATCTTCCTCTGTTCAGATTCATGCATCATCAAAGTAACACTGCTGCTGTGAAGTTGAAAGAATAGATTTAAAGATCACCTTGTTTCGAGGACAGTGAGGTACTGGATGTGTGTGTGTATTATTACTGTGTATAGTTTCAGAGGCCAGGCAGAGACTTTCCTGGAAAGTGAGTCATGTGACAGACTCCACAGTTCTGTTATTCTTCCGGTCAGCGCCTGGCCGAGGTGACTGTTGTTATCTGAGATGATAACAAGCAGAGTGAGTCTCTCTCTCTCCCTCTTTCTCTCTCTAGTAACAACTCTGAGATTCACTTGCGAATGCTGCCCCCTAGTGGATATACTGTGGTTAGTGACCACTAATGTCTGCCTGTGTCGTGACTGTTCAATAGATCAGCCCCTGCACAAAGGCAGATGGAGCTGTAAGCAGGAGGTGGAGGTTGCTGACGGGCCTCACGGGTATAAAGGGTACATGAGGTCACCATATACTTATGACACACACACACACACACACACACACACACACACACACACACACACACACACACACACACACACACACACACACACACACACACACACACACGCTGTCTTTGTTATGTAGATAGTCACGAACATTAAGCTTCACACACGGACAAATAAAATGTATTTTTATATTTTGTTGATTTCACAAGGGGCTTTTTAAATCTGCTATTCTGGAGCACGTTCTCTTTTCTGATTAAAGTTGCCACTTACTTTATTAGCTTTAGTGAAAATTAAGTTCTGTTTCTTAGAGATGTTGGTTTACTGAGATTTTAAAACTGTTATAGATTTTTTGAAATGCATTGTGAACAGCTGTAAGTTTTAAATAAAGTGCAAGTTCTAGTTAAAGTTAAGTTCTATGTTGTTGTTTCTTAGACACCAATACCACTAATTACAACTTCTCCAATCTTATTTAGCAGACACTTTTAACCAAAGCTATATACATTTTAGGGTGGATGCAGAGGCTGTGAATAGAACCCACGGCCTCATTGAATCAACCACAAGCTCTACCACTGAGCTGTATATCAATTATACATTTAATCATATCATAAAGTGATGGAGGATTCTACTGTATATTTAACAGGTGGTTCCAAGCATTTTAAACTGAAATTAATATTTGTACAAGTCATTATAAGATAATAGATACAACATGAAATTGCAAGTTTAATTCACAGTCAAACTTTACTGTTACGACCTCTTAAAGTTGATAAATTCAAAAGAACCTCAAAAGCTGTGGGGCTCAGTGTAGCAGTTGTTGTTGAGACCAAAGGTTTTTTTATGCAAACAAGAGGTCCTTCAAGTTTGATACCTTCTTAAACTTCATCCCTCTTAATCTGATGGGATCTGATCAAAAACTGAATAAAATGAATTATAGGATGTGACTGAACAATGTGTGTGTGTGTTTACATGTAACATCCACCTCACACCACAAGAGGGACCAAGCTACACACTTAACTCTCTCAGTCTCTAAGAAACCGTCCAGACCCGATGCTCACAGCTGCAGCGTTCAAAGGAGCCAAATGACTAATAAGTGAACTCAGGGAACCTCCTCACTGTGCAACAACAACAACAACAACAAGGTTCTACACATTATAAACTAATTACTGTTGTTGATGGAAACTTTAATTTAGACTTTTCAAATAACAATTCAGCACATAAGCAGATTCATTAAAGAAAAAGAGTAGCATACAAAGACTTCTCTTAATGGCATGTGCATTGTTATGAACTACTCAACATGTCCTCACGGTAACAGGGGAATGAAGCCGTGCAGCTTTCAGGGTTTTCCCCATTACCTCAGAAAACAGTGTTACATCATCCTCCATGTTTGAAGTTTGCTTCTCACTCCAGCTCCTCATCAAGCCAAAGTACATCTGTTTGTGTGTGTGTGTGTGTGTGTGTGTGTGTGTGTGTGTGTGTGTGTGTGTGTGTGTGTGTTTCTGTCTATATGTATACAGGGGCCTCAGGAGAGGTTCCCATGGTAACTGAGTGGTGTCTTATACTGTGCGCCCCCAGCTGTGTGTGTGTGTGTGTGTGTCTGTCTGTCTGTCTGTCCACTGATTTGTGTCTAGCCAATTAATCCAGTGGGCTGTTATCTCCTCTAAGTGAGGTTTACATTATCACCCTGACGGCCTGGTGGTCAAAGGTCAGGTGAGCGGCCGTAGCTGGTTCTATCGTACACAAGTGCAAGAGGCCGAGGGGGGGGGGTCGGGGGGTTAG
>JAFBJT010091336.1:85154-105888 GCA_016785325.1 Chascanopsetta lugubris | reverse complement strand
CATTGGAGGAGGAGGGGGAGGGGGGGGACATGACGCGGCGCCAGGTAAAGGTGGAGGAGGTGGCGGGGGCGGAGGAGGGGGTGGGGTATAATGCTGCAGCAGGAGAAGAGGGGGAGGAGGAGGAGGAGGGGGGGGAGGAGGGGGGGAGGAGGAGGAGGAGGGTCAGTTACTTTCCCTCGGACATTGATTTGGAACAGAGGAGATGATTGTCTGGGTCTGCAGAGGGGGAGCGCTGAATGGAATTGCTCGGTGGCGTTTTTCGTTTTGTTTTTTTTAAGGTTTCTCTCAGATCGAAACACGGAGCCGAGTCGCCTCCAGCGCGTGAGGCGGTCAAACTGCCACTTTATTAGGGACGGCCTTATTTCTGCGCTAGAGAGAGAAAGTGGCAGAGAAAGTCTTAGACACAGCCAAAGGCAAATGTATTCTGATTGATTCTCTTAAATGAGTTTAAAAAACAAACAAAAAAACAAAACAAAAAAGCAAAGTCAACCGATCCGATTTTATCTTTATTAGTCGTCAAATCAACCACTCTGGAACTTTCTGTTGAACAAACCACTGTGATACGCTTTGTGACATTGTTTCCCAGAGGAATAATTTGATTGAATTGGGAACAAACAAAAAAACACTCTTTCATTTCACATTACCTGAAGAGGTTATAAAAAGAAAAGACAAAGGCATTGAAAAGCAAAGTTTATACCATTTGGGAACCATTTCTAAAGTATTTTCACTGAAGTTAACGCATTTCTGTATCTTATTCATTTTCTTACGTTCTTATCTATTCATGTATTTATTATTTTTTTATTCAGTTGCTGTACAATGTATCCATTGAATGTATATAAAAATGAAAGGTCACGAGTTTAGAGGGAAAAAAAGCAAAGTCATGTCTGACTCTTTGCTGTCAGACGGAGTGAAAGCATCACTCCTCTGTGCTCCTGCAGCAAAAGGCAAAATGGGAGCAGCTTGGGAGACTTCGCCCCTGGAAAAGAAAAAGTCCTAATCAATTTGCTCAAGGGCACATTTATTTTCTCTTCCCGGGCAGAAGAAGTCAACCGGCAATATTACAATCACATCTGTGTTTTCTCAGCGCGCAGTCTGAGCTGTCATGTCGCCGAAGATTGATGGTGGAGCCGCTGGGCCATTACATTCATACACCTCTCGCCCTCAGCCTGTTCTCATGGACTGACCTCTCTCTCTCTCTCTCTCTCTCTCTCTCTCTCTCTCTCTCTCTCTCTCTCTCTCTCTCTCTCTCTCCCTCTCCCTCTCTCTCTTTCTTCCTCCATTGTCCCCCCGTCCCCTCACAGACTTGTCCAACAGGCGTCTGTACTGGGTGGACTCCAAACTGCACCTGCTGTCCAGCGTCGACCTGAACGGAGACAACCGCAAAGTCCTGCTGTCCTCACATCACCACCTGGGACACCCCTTCGCCCTCAGCGTCTTTGAGGTACGTCCACATTAAAGCCCCGAGAGGTGACTTTTGCAGAGCAACGGCGCCCCCTGCTGTCTCCGCTGGTCTTGGGTTTGAGGAAAATTAAGGTCCTATGTGTAGAATTTAGGTGAATGAATTCCATTTCTAATGACGGAAGCTGAATACAGATTAATTAGACTCAGTTTCAGGTAAACAGCTGCAGTGTGACACTGTGCCACTTAATGTCACTCAATCCTACACTCTGCTTTAAGGCGGGGTCTTCACACAACAGGTGCACATTTGCCTCAGCCAATGGGGAACACACTCTCTCGTTAAACTGCCTTGTGATTGGTCCAAATCTAGTTTCCTCCCTGGAATGTGATGAAAGGTTATTGTGGAATTATCGCTCAGTAAGGTTGGTCATGTTACTTAGCTTTAAATGAGCTTTCAGACGTGTTGCGTTTGATTAGATTTGTCAAAATAATATTGTTGAATAATGCAGCATTGCATTGTATGGAGCAGCGCATTGTCGTACGTACTCCAGACCAGTGGGTGGCGACGATGTGCCCATGAGCCGACTGAACCCTTCTCACGTGCTCTGGGACAAGGTCTTTAGATCAGAGTCACAGGATGAACGTGCAGATCAATCACGCTGATTCGAGTTCATCTATTGAGTCAGTGTGTTGAGGTGTAGATGTTGAGGAGGAGCAGGATGGAGGAGAGGAAGAGGGTATACATCCATCACGTCCAGCTGTGTGTGTGTGTGTGTGTGTGAGATGAATAAAAGCGGCAGCAGTGAACGTTCATCCCTGGAGATTAATGGCCCTCGGCTCCTCTCCTCTTTGTTCTTCTCTGGTTATGATACAGAACAAATTAAAAGCCTTTACTGGTGCGGCGGCTCGTCCTGCTCCCGACACACTGATAAAGTTTTGTTGTTAAACCCAAACACGGAACCTTTCCCATTGTTCATTTCATTTCCTTCATGTCTTATCAGGGGGATTAGCTCCCTGGGAGCAGTTTGGCCTCAGAGTGTTTACGAGGCTCGGCCGACCTGTGACATGGTTTATAGACTCATCAGAGGGTGCGGGGGGCGGGGGGGGGGGCTTTTATTGACACGAGGATGCTGATAAAGATCGTTTTCATGGTATTCGTTACCATTTCATTCATTTGTTGTTGTTTTTTGTCAGTCCTCTGGGACACGGAGTATCACACAGACTTGGTAAACAGCTGCATTGCAAGTATTTCGACTTCAAAAATGATATACATGTGTACGTACCACTGCATCGTTGATGAGAATGACTTCTGCTCTATTCACCTTAGTTATCAGATAACAGATAAATCTCTCTGCAGCGTTTACTCGGACGTGGATAATTAGAATAAAAGCAAAAACTTTTACTTCTGGAAAGACCTCAGAGTGACACCTCAGGGCTGCTGTTGTTTATCAAAGTCCAAACACCCCACCATCAAACACTCTCACACACACACACACACACACACTTGTGCTAGTCAGTGTCCGCCCCTCACCCCCCACCACCCACCCCTCGCGAAGGCACCGAGCCCTGAGGACATGTAGATGGCACCGACATGCAGAGAGTGATGTTGTCTCTTTCTTCAGTTGTTAGTCTCACTCGCTTGTTGCTCCATCCCCTCTTTGTTTGACCGCAGGCGATGGAGGAGGAGATGAGATGAGTTTAGGAGGAAGAAGCCGCGAGGAGGAAGGAATAAAATACGATCAGGAGGAAAATCAAATCCCGGATCTTTCTCCTTTTTGCCACGAGCTCTGAACGCGCTTGCGGGAGGACTTTTTGGAAACGGAGGTTTTCAAAGGCGCGGGTCAGATTTGTCTTGAGTTGAGTCTTTGCCATCTTGTCAACTCTTGGGAAAAGAACTTGAGTAAGAGCATTAGAGGACTCAGCAGGGAACCATCCAGGAAACTCCCTCTGAGTGACTGAGTGTTGATGCAACACAACAGATGGGAAACAATGAGAATGGAAATATCTCGGGATGACGAGACGCCAGCATTCGAGTCTCTCTTTGATAAACCGGTGTCATGGTGTTATAAAGGGACTATTTGTACTATTGGAGCAGTTTCATTTGTCAACAGCAGATGGCAGTGTCGTGTAGATGCAAACAAACAAGCTTATTACGCCAAGCTCATTTGTTTATGATGACACATCGGCAGATATAGGGGAGAGCAAGTCAAATGGGGCTCATTTGTTTGAAGGCGCACAACTTCCTGTCCAGCAATCTGAGTTAAAGACTTTTTAAACTCTGATTGATGAATAAATGTAGTTGTTGAGAAACGCAATTCAGGCTTTTCACTTCAAAACGTACAGGAAGTGATGTAATATGTGTGACGTTATATATGTCGTTTGCAGATAAACATTAACGCGATACAGAAAAGTGATTGAACCCCTTAAGTGGCTCACGACTCACTCTAGTGGTCAAAAAGTGGTATCACAGGTGGTCAGACTGACACCTCCTCAGTCCTTTGCTATGATTTAAAAAAGCAGCCGTGGTGATCGGTCAAACGAGAGCGAATAAGCCCACCCACATGTCGGAGCAGAGATCTGATCGGGTCACCTGCAAATGCCCGCGTGGGCGCCCCCTGCCTGCGGAAGAGGCTTTAACACTCTGTTGAAGCTTTAGCAGAGATTCACGGAAAACGTCCGGTAACACCGCTGACTTAACACCAGGCCCACGTTAATATTTTACAAGTCGGGACTGCGACATCAAAGAACTCAGATCAAGCCCAAAAAGAATTAAAGGCTTCAAACTTCTTTGTTTCAGCTTTGTGCTTTTGTGGCTGCACATCTGAGGAGGCCGGAGGCTGGCGAGGCCGAGGCGTCAGTCATACGTTTGTTCTTCAGGGACAGAATCATGACAAAATCATCAAGGGCTGTTCTCTCCCTTTGACGTTAAAAAAAACCACACAAAAAAAAAAAACACTTCTCCAGCCGTTTAACTCCCGTCTCCATGACAACCAGAGTCTGACAGCTCCCGCTGAAGTGATGCAACGTGTACGAGAGGGAGGAGGAGAGGTCGTTCATGTGCTCGAGTACAAGTCCGGGGTCTTTGCGTCAAGGGCGATTCACCTTGAACGCACGGGGAAGAGCGTCCACCTGCTCGCGGCCTGCGGCTTTTTAAAGGTGCAGTGTGAAAGATGTCAGTCATTTTTGTCACTTCTGTAATCATCAAAAAAACCAAAAACAATGACATACTGACTTTTTCATGAATTTGTTATCACCTGAATGCATTATTATTTTCCCCCCAGATGACCCTTAAATGAGCCCATTAATGTATATTTACATGAGGAAGGGGATTCTCTCTCTACGGAGGCGGCCATGTTTTTACAGTAGTAAAAGTGGACGCGCTAAAGATCTTTTGAGTTTTAACGACAACTGGAGTCGACCACAGGTTCTGCTGCATGTTCAGAAGGGTGAGGGTGAGGTGATGGATACAACACGCAACTTCACCTCCAGAGGCCACCACATCTTACACACTGCACCTTTAAGCGTTCGAGGCGACGGAGAAGCAACAGATGCAGAGACAGACGGGATGAGAGGGAGAGAGAGAGAGAGAGAGAGGGGAGGTGGGTAGAAGAGATGGAATGATAGATCTGAGTTTTGTCTCATCACGGCCGATGATATTTACCTTTCGTTGTTTCTGCGGCGCTGTCAGATGAGTAAAGGTTATCTGAATCTGCGAGACGGCGGGATGTGTGTCGATGGGCGGCTCGGGGAGATAACGGAAAAAGGAGACGGTGAGAGAAAGGTCAAGTCCGTGGATGCCCGGGAACAAATGGGGAACATGTTACTGTATATGTGATACACATTCTCAGAGACACTCAGAGACACAGACAGTAGGAAACTGACAATCTGTGGCCGGTCCCCGACCGGTCCCCGACCTTTTGAAGGAGATGATCAAACTGTAAACACAGTCACAGCCGCGGGATTCAAACACAAACGGGAGCGACCGTGACCCGCTGTCGCCGCCCCCCCCCGCCCCCGTCCATCTCGCGCGCTCCTCTTCAGAATCTTCCTGTAACCCGTCTGCGTTTTCTGTTCGCTTATAATTCAATGAATAATTGATATTATTACGTCCTCCTCTTTTTCATCTGTCCAACTCTCTATCCGTCCCTCCATTCATCCACGCCTTCTCAGCATCCGTCGACACGTGTGGGGTCTGTACCGCAGAGGGATTCAAACACACGAACGCGAGCGGCCGTGACCCGCTGTCGCCCCTTCGGCCGTCTCACTCTCTCCTCTTCAGAGTCGTCCCGTAACCCGTCTCTCACCCATCTCAGCGCCTCCGTTTTCTGTTGGCGTATGATTTTCCGCATTTCCCTTAATTGTTGCGTGTCGGTGCAGTTCCACCAAGCAGTCGGCTGTTGCCGTGGAAACCGCGCGCCCGCCACATCCCGTAGTGTCTTGTGAAGAGGTGTCGGAGGAGAGAGGCAGTTGAATCAAGCAAAGAAGCAGAAGGTGAAAAACAAGAGAATACGCTCACAGTCAAATATGCCATCGTCATATTTAAAGGTGTAGTCCACAGAATTAGAGCGTCGGAGTGTTTGTCCTCTCACCAGAGGGGTCGGCGGTTTGATCCCAGCCTCGCTGATTCCCCCTGTGAAGAGCTGCACATTATTTCAGCGGTGTCAAACAATATTGGAACGTGGCCCTGACGTGAAACTTTCAGGGGTCATCAATACTCCAGATATTAAAATACAGACCATTATCGGGGGGGGGGGGGGCCATACAAATGCTGATTCTGCAGAAAGAGGAGTGCACATATTAAAATACAGACCATTATCGGGGGGGGGGGGTCCATACAAATGCTGATTCTGCAGAAAGAGGAGTGCACATGTCTCGTGACCTTGATCTTCTCAGCATTGGAACAGCGAGTCAGCGTCCACAGGCCATTAACGATCAATCATGATGAATAACCTTACGAATAATGTTTGGTCAAACACGTGGACATGATCCTGCAGAGACGGTCAAAGCAAAACATCCATCATCATACGTCTATGGTTGATTTTTAAGAAGCTATAAATGTTTGACCTGACACCTCAGGGCTTTTTAAAATTTTTTTATTTATTTTTTTGGCAAACCTCCTCATTTAAAGCAAAGTTTTAAGTGCTTGTGATTTTAATGAACCGTCCTTGTGTGATCCTCTTTCATCTCTCCGTGAAGAATTCCCCCCTGAGCCGTTTCCTTGGACAATAGCTCCTTTAACATATTTACTAATGAAAAGCTGAAGGACGGTGGCTGCTCCTCTATGCAGATAATGTTAAGTGTTCACTTGGGATATGTGGTCCAGTGCTAAAGACATAAGAAAGTCAAACGCATTGATATATTGTGTGTGTGTGTGTGTGTGTGTGTGTGTGTGTGTGTGTGTGTGTGTGTGTGTGTGTGTGTGTGTGTGTGTGTGTGTGTGTGTGTGTGTGTGTGCGCAGGACCGTGTGTACTGGACAGACCTGGAGGATGAAGCCATCTACAGCGCCAACAGACTGACGGGACACGATGTCCTGAAGGTGGCGGAGCATCTCAACAACCCGCTGGACCTGGTGGTGTTTCATGAGCAGAAGCAGCCCAAAGGTGAGACATCCATCCATTTATCCATCCATTCATCCATCCATTCATCCAAAACAACCATCCATCCATCCATCTACTCACCTTTCAAACGTCCATCCATCCATCCATCCATCCATCCATCCATCCATCCATCTACTCACCTTTCAAACATGCATCCATCCATCCATCTACTCACCTTTCAAACGTCCATCCATCCAAACATCCATCCATCCATCTACTCACCTTTCAAACATCCATCCATCCAAACATCCATCCTTCCATCCATCCATCCATCCATCACCTATCCTTTCACCCATCCATCCATTCATACATCCATCCAACCACCTACCCTTTCACCCATCCATCCATCCATCCATACATCCACCTATCCTTTCACCCATCCATCCATCCATCGATCCAAACATCCATCCATCCATCCATCTACTCACCTTTCAAACGTCCATCCATCCATCCATTTATCCATCCACTCACCTTCCCAACCATCCATCCATTCAACCATCCATCCACTCACCTTCCATCCAGCCATCCATCTAACCACCTTCCCACTTTATTTCTATCTATCTATCTCTCTATCCATCCATCCACTATCCCAACATCCATCCATCCATCCATCCACCCATGCCCTCTCAGGTGTCTGTCTACATGTGTGGGTCTGTTTCAGTGTGTGGTGGCTGCGTGTGTTCCAGTGATTAGTTGTTTCTTTGTTTCCTCCCCTCGTCGATAAACTCTGAGTGAGTCCCGTCGGAGCGGCAGTCAGCAACTAATTGCGTTCCCTCGTTAATAAAACACGAGCTTCAGCTCCAGAAGAAATTTCACGCAAATCACCACTGTGTTTCCTCCAAACGCAGAGGAGGGCGAGTCACGAAGGAACCAGGCCTGAATTAAGATAAAGTGAAAGTGGATGAAATGAAATTTCACCTCGAGTGGAGAAGTTAACAAGATGAACCTCCTCTCTCCCATCTGTTTCACTTTCTTACAATTGCATTCTATTATTCACTGTATATTTGTAATGTCAGTGAAACGGAATGACAAAACAGAGGATCACGGCTTCGCCGCTTTCTTTTAAAGGCACAGTGGGCAGGATTTTCCCTGCTATCCTTTTTTTCGTCGTTAGCCTTTTCTTCTTCTTCTTCTTCTTCTTCTCCCCTTACATCTCCAGTTCCCGGTCGTATTTTGCACCCCCCTCTTCTTCCTCCTATCCTTCAATTGAATTTCAATGTATCTTCAGATCGGGTCATGACATCGCCCCAAAGAGTCTCATTTCTTATCAATATGTAAAGCAGGTATATATGTGTATATACACGTATGTGTGCAGCTTCGAAGAATTTCATTTACACCTCTCATGTCACTGCACCGTTGCTCATTACTCGCAGCTCCTGTACTGAAGCACATGCGTATTCCCAGTTTATTAAAACATGTAGCTTCCAACCCCCCCCCCCCCCCCCCCAAAAAATGTTGTTCCCACCCCCCCCCCCCCCCGCCCCCCCTTCTCTTCCCCCCCGATGGCTGATGGTTCTTCAGATGTGCCGCTTGGCATCGAGTCAGGAGGCTGAATCGACCGCGACTCGACCTAATTCCGGTGCATCCCCCACACGAGCAACAGTTTCGTACAAACTCTGTAGCCGGGAAAAACAACGTGTGAATTTTTCATCATGGGGCGAGAGAGTAAAAAAAGAAGGCGCTTAAAGACCCCCGTCTTAAACCGAAGTGTCTGTTCATCGGAGCAGAAAATAGGCTGTGGAATGAACAGAGGACCCCAAATAAAACACCGTTCAAGTTTTAGTATCTATTTGATTTTGCTTTGCTGCGTGGATCACAGAGAGGTTCATCCTGTGTCTCGGTGATGATGTGTTTCAAAGGCAAACACGGACGCTCTGATTGCTCTGGTTCCTCCGTTAACAAGTCAGTGGTATATTTTCTTCCACTGGACTCGGGACCAGCGCTGTATAGAAGTTCTGCTGCAGTCCCATTTCATCCTCCCCCGTTTTCCGCTCCGTCCGTCCCTCCAGCTCCTGACACCTGTAACTCTGGCAGTCTGCCCAACGGAGGCTGCGAGTACCTGTGTCTGAAGGCGCCGCAGATCACAGACCACTCCCCCAAATACACCTGTGCCTGTCCGGAGGGGATGGAGCTGGGACCCGACATGAGGCGCTGCGCCATGGGTGAGTCGCTCACAACTGGAAACCTTTCAAAGTGCCATTCACGGGAAACGTCTGTGTGGCACCATGATGTGATGTGGTCCTACGGTGGATATTTGTCAAACCCTGCTGAAATGACTCCATCTCATGAATTAAGTATTTTGAGTATTAAGTATTCATAGATATCTATAAATAAATGTTCCACTTAAAACTATGAGGTACATCCGAGGGGTTTCTCATAGGAGGATGACGGTGAGGAACATTTCGCATAAAGTCGAAGTTTGTTTAAGATATCAGCGTTTCCCATTATGTTTTTTTTATCTTTTCTTATAGTCCATAAGTGAAATCTGAGGAGATACGCAAACACTCTTTTCAAAAACAATATTGGTGCCAAAACAATTCTTTTATATATATATATATATATATATATATATATTGTTAAATGGAATTGAACGTTAGCTCCCTCAGTGTCTTGGATACCCGTAGTATTTACAGTTCCTCAGTGAAGTGGGTCGGCTTCCCTCAGCGTCCCTGTGCTCCCAGCCCCGCCCCACATTCTTATTCCTCCCCTGACCTTATTTCACCACTCACTCCGCCTGCCCCCATGTACTGACGTCTCAACACAGTGTCTGCGTGAGTGAAGCCGTCGTTTCCTCATGCACATGCAGGCTCGTGTTGGAGCAGGTGAAGAACAGGGACACAGAGGGGAAGAGATGGATGATACGCTGTTTAGCCATTCAGCTGTATTTACATAATGTATTTACATCCTAACAGATTTCAACCAGACAATGCTAATCAATACAATGGACATGTTAGCACACAATCTGGTGCCATATGTTTTACGTCAGTACATCGTGATTAAATACGTTCAGAGGTATTATGATAAAAAAAAGTCCTGCAAAGTGACATTTTACATCACGTGGCAAAAAAATGCACTAAAAATAATGGTACAATGACAACATGGTCTGATACGTCACTGAAACAAGATGATACATAATAAAGTACAAATGATACGTGACAATATGATATGATCCAACACCTATTTACCTTCTGTTGCTCCCGTGCAGTTAAACCCAAAACAACCACAACAGCTGCTCCAACCACCACCACCACCACAACAACAACAACAACAACCACCACCACCTCCACCACCGCTCCCACCACAACCACAACGACACCCGCCACAGCCACAACAAGCACCACAATGGCCGCCACCACAGCTTCCCCCGCCGCCACCACCACCACCACCACCACCACCACCACGCTCCGGCCCTCCACCAGACGCGCCGCCACGACCTCATCCCCTCAGAGACACCGAGCCACGTCGACGGCGCAGACGCCGCCCGCCGCCAAGAGCACGGAGGCGACCGGCTCCGACAGACAGACGTCCACCTCCACGCCGCTGCTGGGGGGCGTGGCCCCCGACACCATCCAGAGAGAGAGCAACGGCAACCTCTCCCACCGAGGTAAGGATGGCGGTGAGTGCGTTTGTGTTGAGCGAGCGTCTCGTTTGGATTGGAGTTCCATTTATCAACAGCAGATGGCGGTATTGTGCAGGAGCACGAACAGAGTCGCTCTAGCTTATTTATTTATTGACTACGTTAAACTGACACATTTTCGTGAGTGAGTGGTCTGAAGACGCGAGTGACTCGCCGATCGGAGGCTCGGCGGATCACGTTGTTGTGGCGCGGCCGATTAACTAGCTGAGGAGAAAGATCGCAACTCCCGAATCCGTTCTGTCGCGTGTCTTGGTTGTTGACCACCCGCGCTGGCTGCGTGTTCAGCACCGGAGCAGCATTGTGGTTGGGACTCGAGGCTTTTACTTTGAAAGGGATGTAGGAAGTGATTCAAACGTCTGTGAGGGTGTTATTCTCTGCACCAGAGGTTTTGGAGTTTGGAGAAGAGGCAGAATGAGCTCTGTAGTGGCCAAAGACTCACTCTAGTGGTTAAAAAGTGGTATTGCAATGGGGTCTGAGTAAGAATAGGTGAGTATAATGTCGGCATTGCAATTTCGTAACATTCGTCTAGTGTTTCTGAATATTTCATTTCTTCAACAGTTTGAATGTCTACTGTATGTCATCTTTCTTTCTTCGTTTCTTCTCCGCATGCTCTCTCTCACAAACACACACACACGGCCACACACACACTCAAGTGTGTGTGAGTGCGCTGGCTGTGGGTCCCTCATGAGCAGCGTGTAACAGAGCTGTCAGCGCTAACAAACGACAGTCCCCTCCATCCTCGCCTCGCTCCCCTCATCACTCATCCTCACTTTCTGACAGACTCTCTCACTCTCTTTGTCTCTCTCTCTCTCTCTCTCTCTGTTCCACTCCCAGAATTCTTTTCTCTTTGTTCTCCCACCAACCGAAAAGAAAAAAGAAAAAAATCGAAGAAAATTCAGCTTTACAATTTGTTGCCTGGACAAACAATGACAGCTGAACAGAGCAGCGGTAACAATGGCTTAGACAAAGCGAGGCCGAGGCTACAATGGCATTTGGGATCCGCGGAGAAGCCTCCAAAACAAAACTGGTAAACTGCTGAGCTGCTCATCTCGCACCTTGTCGTGCTTTTGATGTTATTATCACTCATCTCCGCTGGTTAATTTTTCCAGTGTTCCGCCCTGTGAGAGAATGGCAGAGTCAAAATTCTCCTCTGTTGAGTCACGATAGAACGGGGTCACTTCAGGCGCCAAGGGTCGAGTCCAATACGGACGCAGTTCACAGGGTGACCACTTGAGGCTGGCTCCAAAAGTGCGTCAGTGGAGGAGCGTAATGAGGAAAAGGAAGAGACGAGAAGAGAAAGGATAGGATTGTTCAATGAAAATTGAAAAGTGAAAAATGAAAAGTCACCGCACAGGAACAGGAAGTGAGAGGGAACATGACAGTGCAGCCCCCCAACAGGGAGGATGGGACTTTTATTGCATTTGAGGCGACGCTGCTGAGTGGAGGAAAACTGCCTTTACGAGGATAAGAAGCGACGGGACGGAAAAGGAGGCAGCGGGGAAAAGTGATTTTTCCGGGAATCCTGGGGAACGGCCGCGGCAGCTCGTCTCGCCGCTCGCGCCGAAGAGGCGGGAGCTTGTCCCCCCCCCCGGGCTTGTCCCCCCCCCCCCCCCCTCCGGTCTGTGAAGTCGTCAGGCTCCCCTCCACGCCACCGATGAGAGGCGGAGCCGGCGCGCCGGAGAAAATGGGGCATGAACGAGGCGCGTCTCCAAAGCCACGGGCGCGAATCGTTTCCGAGTGGGCGCGCGCGGCGGAGTTTGCCGGCATCACATGTGGTGCTGCAGCAGACGGCGAGCGGCGAGCAGGAGGAGGGGATGGGGGGCGGGGGGTGGGGGGGGAACACAGCTGGTGCTGATGGCAGCGGTATTCGTGGCTCTTTGAGCGACGTACGCACACAGCTGCAAGACGAGTGGGAATTTTCAAAGGCGAGTCCGCGTTGGCTTTCCAAGTTCATCACCAATGAATTAGGCTCCTCCCACTGACTGTGGCCGTGAGGTCTGGGGATTTAACTACGCAGCAGGTCGACGGTGAGGCATTGTGTGTGAACGTGATGGAAAGGTCAGATTCGTGGAAAACTCCATCGAATGTACGTGAGATGAGCGCTTAAAGGTTCAGTGGGTAGGATTTAAGTGGCGTTGGTTCCACTCCCATTCGCTAGAATCAGGTGTTAAGTCTCCGTAGCACCGATGTGTTTAAAGGGCAGGATGCAGCAAACTCCCTTTAGCAAATGTCTCCCGGTGGCCACTTGTGGTACTGCAACAAACACTGCCATATACTTGAATGGGGTCACGTGGTCGATTTGGTATCATGTTCTGTTTATACACGCAATCTATTGAATCTACTAAGAATGTTACGAGAGGTTCTGTGTGTGTGTGTGTGTGTGTGTGTGTGTGTGTGTGTGTGTGTGTGTGTGTGTGTGTGTGAGAAAGGCATGGTGGGTATATCAAAGGGCAGTTTATTCCCTGTACGTCCGTCCTTATGAGCGATAATGTGAATTCTAATTGTGTGTCCCCTCATCACAGCGTGTCGTGTGCAGGCTCAGCACTCTGATCCATCCTGTTAATCTTCCCCACTCCACTTAATTATCGCCATCTGATCACACTTTGGCTAATGACTAGCTGCTAACAGGCGAGTGTAGGGAGCAGGATTAATGTGGCTGACCTGTTGTCGGGGGGCCGGGGGGTGAAGGGGAGTGAGGATACACAGCACATCTACTCCAGGTTAATAATGTTTCCATATAAGGTCGTTATGTTATCGTCGTATCCTGACAAGGTCACCTTTAGACTCCCTGCTGGTTTTAAAGGGGCAGTGTGTAGGGTTTAGTGAAAACAATGTCTACATGTCCTTGATTTTACTTTCATAAAAAGATTAGTGCATTTTTTATGCCAATCAAACCAAAATAATTTCACCTAAATCTACTTTTTAATTGACTCCATCTTCTTCTTCTTCTGTACTTGTTGACCTTCAAAGTTGAGTGTATTACCGCCACCATCTGTTTTGGTGGAGAACTACATGTTTGAGGTGTGTGTGTGTGTGTGTGTGGTGGTGGGAGTGGGGAGCAAGGGGGGGGTCGTCCATTGCCACCATTCATCACCCCCTGGCTCCGCCCCTGTCATTGGTAGCGCTGAGACATTGATGTAGGCTGTAAACGTTTCCCTGTGTATTTTATGTAAATATGTTTTTTCTTCTTCTTTCGAGGCCTTTGGAGGGAGGGGGCGGGGCTTCAGAAGGCCAGTTTTGGCTCAGTTTTCACCTCTCTCTCTCTCTCTCTCTTTCTCTCTCTCTCTCTCTCTCTCTCTCTCTCTCTCTGTCTCCTCTTCCTCTCTCCACCTCAGCTGCCAGTGATCACTACCTCATAGGTAACAACATCACCGTGGCGGTGCTGGGCATAGTCATTCCTATCGGTGAGTACTCGTCTCCGTGTCCTCCTCGTCGTAGCTTCTCTGCTTCTCCCTCCTCCGCGCTTCTCCCCGTCTCCGCTCGCCGCTCCAGTTCCTGCACGTTGTTGTGTTTGACGTGCGTGCTACCTGCATGTCCGCGTGACCCCGCCCCTTCCTCGCCAATCCAACATTAGTGGATTTTCCTCTTTTCAGAACAAAACCAAGTCTTGCTTTTGCACATTTCAGTCGTTCTGAATGATATTTGACCGCCAGCTGCCGTGGCGTTAAGCTCTCGTCCCCGTTCTGATCACCGGCGCCGCCATCAGTCCAGCGCTCTGACCTATATATCTGTGACCCAGCGGACCGGGACCACGCCCCTTTTTAGAAAAGGAGGAAATATCACAGGATTATGCGATCAAATTGGCCCCGGAGCGTTTGGAATTTCTCCGTCAGATTATGTCGAAAAATCATATATATTATCTTCCCATCACAGCGGCGTGTTAATAAAGGTTAGGAGGAGAATTTATGTTGCCGGCGTAGTAAGGCTAATTTTCTCCATTAGCCCTGATGAAAATCTGAATTTACAGATATTTATGTAAATGTGGGAATCCGCTAAATGTGCAAATGACCTTGCAGAAGCAGCAGCAGATGTGTTCATTGAGATCTCTTTCATCCCTAATATGAATACTTTGATTAGTTATGGGAACTTCATGAGGCCGTTTCTCAATCACTGAGATACGGGCTCATTAAAACAGCCCCAGAGACGGTTAACCCATTACACCGAAACACCCCCCCCCACCCCACCCCCCAGCCCCTCAAAACCCCATTCCGACACATAAACCCCGCCCCCATCTTGGATTGCAACGGCAACGGCAGCTTTTGGAACATGAATTATTGTGCAGGTTCCACCAGGGCCACATTTCTGCACCTGCAATCAGAGGCAGTTGCTGTATGTGCTGTGCCCCCCGCCCCCCAACACCCCCCCGCCCCCCACCAGGGAGACACAACACCGACAATGATTATTAACAGAGGTTGGGCCGATGTGCGCTTCTGTAATTGGAGTGAAATTTTTCTAAATGATGGAAAAGCTGATGTTTTTTTTATTTGAAACAAGGGAGTCATTGTGTGTGTGTGTGTGTGTGTGTGTGTGTGTGTGTGTGAGAGAGAGAGAGTGAAAGAGAGAGAGAGGGAAGAGAGAAGGAAGAACAAAGACAGATTTGGGGTTTCCAGCCCACTCTTACAGGGATCTAAAGTGTCTCTCCAACAAAAGAGTAATTAGCTGAGAGCTTACATAGCGGATTCAGACATATGTACTACACACACACACACACACACACACACACACACGCACACACACACACACTCACACTCACACACACATGCGCATACGCTCTTTTTATTTTATCTCTCCTCATTGACACACATCTGGTTTGGCTACTGGTCTACATTCACACACATAGACTTGTGCACACACACACATGCACGTACACACACACACACATTCTCACACACACATACACACACTTGTTTTATCTCTCCTCATTGACACACATCTGGTTTGGCTGTTAGTCTCTACACCCACACAGACAGACAGACACACACAGACACACACACACACACACACACACACACACACACACACACACACACACACACACCATGCACTGCACACAGGGGTCTTACAGGGCAGCTTGGCAGTCATGCTGATATGCTAATGAGAGGAGAGAGACAGGGCTTATCTCAAATCCCCCCCACCCCACCCCACACACACACTCCCTCCCTCCTTCTCTCCTCCATCCTTTCATATTCCCTCCCTCCTGTTCATTGTCCTCCCATGACCCCTTCCAAAAAAAAAAAAAAAAAAAATAGACTCCCCGCCTGTAGATAGTGTTTTTAATTTTTCGAACCCTGACGAGTGCAGAATAATAACTCCAGGCCCAAACGAAGCAGGGCTGGTATAATGTGCTGATAACAGCTGCAGGGGGGTTTCATTTAAAAGGCCTCATAACTGTGTGGCTCGGTCTTTTGTTTGTGTGCGCATGTATTTGTGTGTGTGTGTGTGTGTGTATGTGTGTGTGTGTGTGTGTGTGTGTGTGTGTGTGTTGTGGTGCATGCTGCAGGCATTTTGTTGTAGCATTGTGCATGTGTCAGTGTTTCTTTGATTTTTCTATGGGATCGATGGAATGTGATAAGATGTGTGTTTTGCAGCATGAAGGCTCATTGTTTCCTTATTTTCCCTATTTGGCGAAAATGTGCGTGAGATTTGACTCTTTAAAGGACCAGTATGTAAGATTTAGAGGGGGCCACATACAGCCCGATTGGATCTCAAGTGGGCGGGGCCAGTAAAATCATAGCATCATGACCCATAAACACAGACAACACGTAGATTTTAATAACAACAATAAGCTGAACTCGCCCTTTATGGAGCCCCACAGCTCCAGCATGAAGACATGAGACCCCCAGTGGACAAATCTGGAATAGCAGCTACTTTGCAAAGTCACCTCGCGGGGCCGGGCTGGACCCTCTGGCGGGCAGGTTTTGGCCCGCAGGCCTTATGTGTGACACCATCATTTTTTCAGTGTATAATCACCTGAATATTTTTACTTCAATCCTCCACAGGGGATTTTTTTTATTTATAAAACTCCAAAATCCAAATGATAAAAAAAACAAAACAACAGATTAAAAAAAAAAAAAAAAAGAAGAAAGTGTTTTGCCGCCAAACTGGTCCCAGACTTTGTGTGGGAGTTCCCTCCGAAACATCACAGCGTTACATGTGGTCACATATGAGTTAGAAAATAATGAGCCTTCAGAACATGAAGGGAAGTGTGTGTGTGTGTGTGTTTGCGGCGTGCGTGTGCGTGTCCGTGCGTGCGTGCGTGTGTGTGGGTGTGAGAAAGTGCTTAAAGCGCCGCTCTGTGTCCCCTGGGCTGTGTTAACGCTCCCGCCGTGTGTTGTTGTTGTGTGTGTGTTAAACACATGCAGTCCCTATCCTTGCCACAGTGGTCATCGGCTTGCTCTGCACCGGCGGCTACCTGGTCTGGCGCAACTGGCGGCGCAAGAACACCAAGAGCATGAACTTCGACAACCCCGTCTACCGCAAGACCACGGAGGACGACGACGACGAGATCCACATCGGGCGCCACAGCGAGTCCATCGGCCACGTCTACCCAGCAGTGAGTGGCAGCCACAGTCAGCCCTTCATAGCGCTGCCGCTAGGGGGCGGCATCGCCGACAGCAACTCGCACTGGTACTCGGGGGCGCCCATGCTCTCCAGCGGCAAATGAGAGGGGTGGGGCGTGGGGGGGGGGGGGGGCGGCGGGCGGGGGGGGGGGGGGGGGGGGGGGGGGGGGGGGGGGGGGGGGGGGTTTCCGCGGATGACGCCGGGGAATATTTGAGAGGCGGGAGGTTGGCGCTGGGGGTTTTTCGGAGAGGTTTTTCTCGTCACGAGTCGGCCTGCTGGAGGAAACGGAACAGGCTGGCCCACGCACACACGTCACATGTCATTTTTCGCCATCGATCACACCCGCGCGCGCCCTCCACCATGACGTTCACCTCATTCACCTTTACGCACGTTTGTCAACGCCTCATCCCCAAATCCCAGCGTCGCATTATTTATTTTTCCGTTATGTTCGTTTGTCCTTTTCTTCTGAAAATCAGTTTGGGTTGAATAGCCTCTAAATCTCCGCTCAGATAGGCTCATACCATCGTTTTGTAAACACAAGCAGCTGTGAGAGTTGGTGGAAAGATGACAGGAGGAGAGGAAGCACGCTCTTCCTTTGTTGTTGTCACCACTATAACAGAGCACCGTCCATACATTAAAGGGCCACTGAGGCTTTTAAAATAGACTATAGTGACTGTTTGAGATCCATAAAGAGTGAAAGTTATTTTAGTGTGGAGATGACTTTGAGGAGGAGGAAGAGGAAGAGGAGGAGGAGGAAGAGGAGGAGGAGGAAGAGGAGGAGGACTGGCAGTAAAGTCATCTCCGAATAGGAAGGACAAGTAGAGCAGAGGAAGCAGAGCACAAGGGAAATAAAGTGGATTCGTCAGAGTGGATAGAAACACCGTGTCCCTCATGTAAGTTTGATTTTTCATTAAGGAAAAAATACCATTCTCTTTTTTCTTAATGAAAAGATATAATCTTGTTATAAAATAAAATGATAATAATAATAATAATAATAATGGAGATCAGAGACGGTTGTGGTGTTGAACGCACCCTGTTGATTCCCAGTCGAAGCTTTTCATCGAACACAAAGCTGCGTTTTAAATCCAAACCCCGGAGACAATACCAACTGCGATCTGCACTCACACACTCGCTCAGTATCTAAGTGTGTGTGTGTGTGTGTGTGTGTGTGTGTGTGTGTGTGTGTGTGTGTGTCGCCTGGACACTTAAGACGTTTATTGAATATATTTGTTGGCTTTAAGTATCAGAGAGGGAGAGAGTGCACAGGCAGTGGAGGGGGGGGCAGCTGAGAGGGATTACGGGGGGATGGGAGTGAAGTGCTTTGATCGGTTGGCATGGTAACACACATTTCTTTGTGTTGATCCGTAGAGGAGGGAAGCAAAGAATTGTGGGTATCATTGGCATGATGACAGACACACACACACACACGCACACACACACTCATATAACAGGTGCACGGCAAAGTCGCATTAAAATTCAAGGTCGAAGAAACAACTGGCCTCGCTGAGCGGCTCCACACTCCAAACTACACCGTCGTTTGTTGTTTACGTCTGGTCAAATGTTTATTTACTTTATTTTCATGTGCAAAATGTCCGCCATCGTAATTTTAGTCCGTCTGATTTAACATCCCAACTGAACGTGGACATGCGATCCGACTCTGATCAACGTTTACATCAGGGGTGTCCAAACTGTGGCTCGGGGGGCCAACAACTCCATTTTTAATTGGCCCGCAGTACATTTCAGAAACTTGTGCTTGTGCCTGTAACTCTAGGTGGAGCCCCCTTGTGGACACCCATGGTGCACCAAGCGACGGAGAAGAATTACTCATGACATATGTAAACAAACAAACTGGTCAAATTCTGAACTGGACTGAACACAGATCCAACACGGAGCAGCCCAAAGCTTTTCAAAATAAAAGCTGTGTCAGGCAGAGTTGATCAGATCAGGTTTGAGCTCTTATTTTGAAACATCAGACGAAAGGTGACCCCCCCCCCTTCTCCCTCCATCACCAGCCTTGTGTGGTAACCATCTTTTTTATCTGCTGTTTGCAGCGCGTGGCTCTCAGTCTGGAGGATGACGGCTATCCCTGAGGGGGTGCCTCCCCCCCCCCTCCGCACACACACACCCCTGCTTTCCCCTGACCCCCCCACCCCCCGCCCCCATCCTGGTCCCTCCCTCTCACCACAGCCTCGTCCACACCCACTTGCAATGAGGCGGGTGCACCTGCAGAGGAGAAGGAAGGCGAAAGGAGTGGAACGGTACACACCTCGTAAAGGCCCCGCCCCCTCCCTCCCTCCTCCTGTTAGTAGAGTAACATCACTACCACTACTAGCAACTTAGCCTCAGCGCTAGTGACCTCCTCTCCTCTCCTCTCCTCTCCTCCTCTCCCCCTCTCTCCGCCTCCCTGTAGTGGCGAGCGAACTGCTGCTCGACGACTCCCCTCCGACTAACCCGTCTCAGTGCACATTGTAAATAAGGAGGCAGGTTATTTTTTCATCGCTCAGATTATTTATTTGTTGTAAATATGTGCTCGTCTCTCGGTGAGAACAGATTTGTTTGGAAGTTTGCGAGGATACACAGTAGAGGACGGGGGGCAAGGGAGGGATGGGGGGGGGGGGGGGGAAAGTGATTCGTCAACAAGCCAGAGCAGAGTATCACCCGTCGACCCCACAACCTCCTGTACGTGGAGTCTAAAACCAGCCGAGGGGCGAGGAGATGTAAAGATGACGTGGGGCTTGTGTCCGTGTGGACGAGTGAAGGAGGATGTTTCTCCCTTTTCTTCCAGCTCTTCTTTTCTGAGCGTGAACAGGAGGATTTGCTGCCACCGGAGGTTTTTGGTGCCTCCAGGCAAAAAAAATCAGCAGGGCAGAAAAGGCTAAGGATTATGGGTAATCCTCTCCCCTGATAGGAGGCTACGCTATGCGGCGCGCACAGTTTACAAAGAACTTGTTTACTCGTTGTGCAGAGCGCGTTCGCTCTCGTACCTTTTGGTCTCTGATGTTTTGTTTGTGTTCGACACCGCCACTCGGACCGTTTATGAAGAGAGCGCTGCTGCTGAGCTCCTCGTCAAGAATACTCTTTATTCTTTGCACTACGTTAAACTAGGGAGTGATTTTATGTGTTGAATCTGTGTACATTTAAAAAAAAAAAATACTATTAAGTATAGGAAATGACGTATGAGCACTGGACTTCTGTTGCATATCGTTTTGACTGCTACTATTTGACATGAAGGAATCCGGAGGGAAAGACGTGATTGGCTCTTCACATATTCTGATCAGTGTGGCGAGTGGCAACCTCCGGAGCTGACGGGCGAGGCCGATCGGGAAGTGGAAAGACATGCAGTTCACGCGGTGGCCACTTGGCTCCAAAAGCGAGTCCATGCCCATTGTTAAGATGGCCGACCTCAGAGGAGAACGAAGTTTGAAATCGTGCATGATGAAGCGACGCGTGGCAGGTTCCGTTCATGGCTGTAATTCACCGCCACATGGTCTGTTGTACTTGTCTGTGCTGGGTTTGTTGTTGTTGTTTTGTTTTTAAAAG